>VTPC01089756.1:2040935-2184143 GCA_011009095.1 Ignelater luminosus | reverse complement strand
TAAAAAAACAAAAGACTATCATTGGCACCAAAATCATACGAAAGTCTTTATCCTATAACTACCAACAAAAAAAGTTTCGTCTTGATACGACCACCCGTTCCCAAAATACAGACTATTCATTTAAAAAAACAAAAGACTATCATTGCCACCAAAATCATACGAAAGTCTTTATCCTATAACTACCAACAAAAAAAGTTTCGTCTTGATACGACCACCCGTTCCCAAGATACAGAATATTCATTTAAAAAAACAAAAGACTATCATTGCCACCAAAATCATACGAAAGTCTTTACCCTATAACTACCAACAAAAAAAGTTTCGTCTTGATACGACCACCCGTTCCCAAGATATATAATATTGAATAAAAAAACAAAAGACGATCGTTGGCAACAGAATCATACGAAAGTCTTGACCCGATAACTACCAACAAAAAAAGTTTCGTCTTGATACGATCACCCGTTCCCAAGATATATAATATTGAATAAAAAAAAAAAACAAAAGACGAGCGTTGGGAACTGAATCATGCCTTCAATGACTAACAAAAAAGATGCCATCCTAATACGACAACCCGTTCATGAATTCTACAATCAGTAACAATTTTTGTCCGTATTATACTCTTGTTCACCGCTTGATGGCGCTGTAGTTCACTCTTGCAAAAGAAATGTTCCCAACTGACCTATAAATAGCAGAAAATTGGTGCAAAATGTATAGTCACTGGTGCTCTTGGGTTTGGCGTGATCAAGAAGGCGACACCCCGGGATATGTTTTATCATTGTCCCGTCATTATCTAGACGGATAGTGAAGCACATAATTTTTGAGTTTCGGGACAGCCTCGAGCTGTCCCGGCCTAATCTAACGAAACATAAATAAACTAGTGTGGCACAATTAATAGATTCTACAGACTTTGCCGTACAAATCGAGGGGTCCACTGACTCATAAAAATAATTAAATTTTTAATTTATTATTAAAAAAATTATATTATTAAGGAGAATTTGGAAATATCACTACGCCAATGGAACGAATTTTTGTTTATAGAAAAACTTTAACTTTTTAGTTTTGACTTTGAACAAAAAAAAACAAAAACTACTTAATATTAAATAATTTAAAAACAACTAGTTACCGCATTTAATCCAAAGGCAGGCTTGAGACGTTAGGAATTTCTAGGGTTGCCTACCTTTATGGGACGACAATACTGACTGGTTCAGTGGCAGTAATCCATTCAGACTCCATACTCGCGTGGTCCAAACTTGGACTAGGAAATAAACGTGAAGATCTGTCGCTGCTTCTAGTACTTCACAACTCGCCCAGAGATTCCGAAAAAACCAATGATTACTGATTACTAGATGGCATTCTATAATCTACCGGCTTTTTCATATCTTCCATCGGCAACCGACCTTGTTGTCAAATTAACGGTCGTGCTAGTAAAATACCGGCCAAGTAGTAGCACCTTATGAATTTCCTACATCATAGCCGTCTAAATAAATTTTATTTTGGCTTTTTGGTTTTAATTTTTGTGTTTGAAATCAACAATAATTATAAAAGGAAATGGAATAAAATGGTTTTAATTCAAGGAAACACCGTAGATCGTGCGTTTGTTTACATAACCTAGAATATTAGATAACATATTTTTAAAATATCTTTGTATATAAATTAAGCTGTGATATCAACGTCAATTAAAATCAATAAAATTTAATTCTATGTGAAAACAGTACCTTTTGAAATAAAACTAAAAGCGGTAAAAACCTAGACTCTACGTATCTTTCTATCGGTTGTTCTTTGAAGCTTTTTGTAACTATGTATTCTGTAAGTAACTGCTTTGACTATCCTTTGATGTAATGGCATTTTAGAATAAATTAAATATAACGCACATTGTGCCTAGGTGTTGCAGTTCAATTAAATTGAATAAAACGAATTGTACTAAACGGTTTTTGTTTTAAACAATGTCAAAACACAAATTACAAACACACTGTTTTTGTTAAATTCTCTCTTGCATGAACATAATTCAAAATTTAAACTAGACGTTAAATAGCTTTAAAGTAAAATCCAATAAAACTAGTTGGTTTAAAAGTTTATGAATACTACTCTACACTTTGGTTGATTAGACTTAACAGATTCCTACAATTCTTACCTAAAGATTAACCTTGTTTCTCACAGATGGTGCTTTCATTAGGTCTTATATAAATATAGGCCAACTGTTTATATAAATATCTACGGTAGAGCACATTGTTTATTAGAATATATCACATAAGCGTTGGGTTACTGTGATCAAGAAGGCAGACTCCTAGCCATTACTCATCGTTATTGGCGGACCAAGATGAACCCATCTACATAATGGAACGCGCAATTTTTGAGTACCCCGACCTAATCTGATTAAACAGAAATTACTACTTAGTTAGAAGAGAAAAATCAATGACCTTAGTTTAATTCAATGAGAATGTCTACATTTCAAAAAATGTTACTTAATTATATGATATAGATGAACCATAAGAGAATGGAATATCAAAATACAAAAAAATGCAAAGAAACTTTTTAGTTTGACTACAAACGTAAGAAACCACATCACTACAGTCATTGCATTCTCTTTGGAAGTATAAAGCATTGCTTCTCCCTATAAAAACTACAGAACCTAAGATTCGACATCATGCTGGCTTTTTCTAATGCTCTAATAAGAATCAGTTAAAAGCAAGAAATAATTATTTTGCTGATACAATGTGAAAGGAAGCTGTCTGGTATCAACAGGCATGATGTGACTTATTTAAAAATTTCTTATGCTTCGATTACTGAAACTTTGAACTGAATTTAAGTCCTTATGTAATATTATTAAAGTTGAGTGTCTATTACAGTATTAGATCGTTTAGCAAAGAGCTATTACTCTTGCGGGATGTTGTTATGAACTTTAACATCTAACAATATCTATGGTGACTAAGTCAAATCAAGACTATATAGTTTCCTAAATTTGCATCGTCTTCTCTCTATAGAAGAAATCTATCGGTATGAGATCGACAGTAGCAGTTAAACATCACACTTACTAAAGATACTTTTTCCAAAACGGAGACGTTTACAACAGTAAAGAAAAGCATGAATCTGACTTACCAAAACAAAACTAATGCATAATAAGTCTTTTAAGATCTGTTGAACGAAGGACTTACTTATTCTTTCCATCTTGCCTAACGTCATTGATAAAAGTTTGACGAAACCCCATTCAGCATAAATCACATACTTTATGAAGCAAATCAAGTAGCATTGAATAGATTTGCTAGAATATTTTCCATCAAACAAATCATACATAAATTAATATCAACAATTTCTAGAAACGTTTAATCTGTCATTTTTTTTATTCTCTCAAGCTGAATTGAAAAGGGAATGGATTTTTGTCAAAATCTTACTGACACAACACTTCTGAGTGATTCTAAAAAGCGAACTAACTTATTTCATTTTTGCAATAGTAGCAGTAGTTAGTTTCTAAACGTCTCGGAAATCAACAAGATATTGAAATACTACTTCATCAATTATTTTAGACAATGTTTCAATCAGTAGCGGAGATTCAGGGGTGAGAAAGAAAACAAATCTGATACGTTACTGTGATAAATGGAGCAAAACAAAGATTTAATGACGAAACCAACAACGAAAATATTTTCAGATCGAAATCAAACCGTAAACTGAACTACCTATTTTCAGAGTTCGTAGCAAGCTAACAATAACAAGTCTCAGAGCAGCAGGAGGATGGACAACCGACAATGCAACTAGATTAAAGATTGAAGAACAGGAAAGCCAGAGGGTTAGATAACATCACAAACAAACAAAGGAGATGCTTAAGTACAGTAGGGATAAGATCAAATCAAGCTTCCAAAACATCATTCATGAAGAAGAATCGTTGGTATCAGAAAGCCTCCAGAATGTTATATGGATGAATAAACGCGTGTACCTAGATACGAATTTATAAAAACAATTGTACGGCCAATACTTGCATACGTAGTCGAAACCATAGCAGGAACTTAAAAACCAAAACAAAAAAAGTGCAGGTGTACATTCGACAATAGTATAATGTCATGTTCTTTTTATATAACGTTTATTTATATTTAATGATATTTATTTTCAGTATTTATTTACACTAACTTATTTATTTATTTACGTACAGAAGAATTTATTTATCACTATTTAACATTTATTTCGTTGGTAACTACTAGCTGATTGACTGTAGAACTGCCTTCTGCTCGGTCAACGCCGCCTTATATTCGTTTCCGCGTGGTTCTTGATGAGCCCAGAAAGTTCGCGTTCCTTCTGGAACATTCGACGGTGGAAGCTTCTCGATAGTTCGAGATTTCTCCGGCACATTCGACCAGCTTGTTCGAGACTGTTCGGGACTTTTTCTGGAATATTCTAGGGGTGGCGCGATACACTGCCCCCTTCTTAACACTGTTGCGTCTCGTGACAGTGCCGAAAATGATGTTCCACGCATTTCGCTGCTTGTTCCGGCCATGGCTTCTGGATCATGACGGTACTTGCATGCCGAACCCCTAGTACACCTCGAGTTTTTGAAAAAGAAACAACTCACTGTTTTCTGACACTTCTGGGAGAATGTTGCGGAATCATAACTGCAAACCAATACTTCCACGCCGGCGTCCTGAAATATTACTTCCAACATATTTTGCACGGTACGCCAATCCAGCTGGTCTAGACCACATCCAATTTTCGGCATAGCTAATTTCTTCACCCCGTGCGCTTGGAGCTGTATCTTCAGGTTGTGAAGAGCCTTCTACAAAGCCTCATACTGCGGCTTGTCACATGAACGAGGTTTCGTGGCCAGATAATAAAGAAATCGTCCCTGGTCTTGTAGATAGCAGGTTTTGCCTACTTCGGGGTGTTGTAAAGATACTTCTCTCGTGCGACCAAACTTGAACTTGAAGTCGACAGCTATACCTCGGGACATCTTCAAATCTTTCGCCACGCAGTGAGCTAGAGAGTATTCTTCCAGAACTTCAAAAAGGTTCTTTGTTCTTCATGAACAACACCAAAACGAGCTTTCCTACCATTTGAGTAAAAAGTCATAAAGTCAGTAAACGAGGGTCTCTGATCTTCAATTGCTACAACCGCTGCGGGTTGTATTTCGGCCTCTGGTTCTTCTATATCGACTTCATTTCCGCCTGCATACGGGGCCAACCGGTTGGTGTGCACAACCATCATTTTTCCCCTTGGTGGTTTCCTGATACGGTATATCAGGTCATTTATTTGTTTAATGACTTTGTATGGCCCTTCCCATGCTCTTTGCAGCTTTGGAGATAAGCCTCTTCGTCTTTGAGGACGATAGAGCCAAACTAGATCTCCAGGTTGATACCCTCCTGCTTGGGCTTTAATGTCGTATCGCTCTTTCATCTTGTCACTGGCCATCTGAACATTACGACGAACATTTTCATGAATGGAGTTTAACTTCTTACAAAGGTTATCAACGTAATCATCACCGACCACGTCATTTTCACTGGGTTTGAAACCAAACTGTAGATCACATGGTATCCGAATTTCGCGCCCGAACAACACCGCAGCTGGGGTTTGGCCAGTTGTTCCTTGTACAGCCGAGCGGTTTGCCATTAGAAACAGATGCAGGTATTGGTCCCAACCGCGCTGATGCTCGGACACCACCTTCGACAAGTACTTCCCCATCGTTCTATTCATTCTTTCCACCATTCCATCCGACTGCGGGTGCAACGGTGTAGTTCTCGTTCTGATACCCAATGCTTGGCACAACTTTTGGAACAGTGCCGACTCAAAGTTCCTGCCCTGGTCGGAATGCAATTCCAGTGGGACACCAAAACGGCTAAAGAGTCCTTTTACCAGCACGTCAGCAACCGTAACCGCTTCTTGGTTTGGTAGAGCGTATGCCTCCGTCCATTTACTAAAATAATCCATGGCCACCAAAATATATTTATTTCCTGCGTCCGTCTCTGGGAATGGACCCGCAATGTCTATGGCGATTTTTTTCAAATGGACTAACGACGTTATAGTGTCGCATCGGGGCCTTCTTCCTACCAAGTGGCCCATTACCGGTTGCACAAACTTCGCACCGTCTGCACAATTCTCTGACGTCTTCCTTGCAGTTCATCCAATAAAACCGTTCCCGAATCTTCGCCAGTGTTTTCTTAACTCCCGGATGGCCTCCCGATGGCCCATCATGCAACTGTCGTAACACTTCCGGAACCCTGTTCTTGGGAACCACTAACTGCATTCTTATTTCGGTTCCTTCTTCGTTTTCTAACACTCTCTTTAGGAGACCATCTTGAACCTTCAGTGAGTCCCACTGTGCCCAGTACGCTTTCACAATCGAACCGTATCGGGCTATTTCTTCCCACGACGGTCTACGATCCGCTATCTTCCAGTCCAACACCAAAGTCAGGATCGCTTTCCTGGTCTTTCTGAATTTCCGCGGGTCCCAATGATCATTAACGACTGTGGTACGTCGTACTTGATGTTCACCATGCTTATTTTCGATTTGTGAGCAGTGTTTGCAATCGTCGGGGCATGGTCTTCTAGATAAAGCGTCAGCGTTGCGATGGCTACGCCCCGCTCGATGTTCGGTCTCGAAATCATATTCTTGGAGCCTTTCGAGCCATCTTGCTACTTGACCTTCAGGGTTTTTAAACTTCAGAAGCCACTGGAGTGCAGAATGATCGGTTCTCAATAGGAAGTTTTGGCCATAGAGGTACTTATGAAAATGCTCAATGGCCTTGACGACTGCAAGCAATTTTCGATGGGTCACACAGTAGTTACGCTCCGGCTTGGACAGAACCTTGCTAAAATAGCCGATGACCTTCTCTTGCCCATCTTGAACTTGGGACAGGACGGCGCCTATTCCGACATTGCTAGCATCCGTGTCCAGCAGAAATCTCTCGTTCGGTCTGGGATAGCTTAAGATCGGAGCTGTCACTAAAGTTCGTTTAAGATCGTTAAAGGCTCGTTCACAGTCGGCGTCCCATTGAAAATCTCTGTCTTCCTCTGTCAATCTTGTCAAAGGCTTCGCAATATCTGCAAACCCACGGACGAATCGCCGGTAGTAAGTACACAAACCCAGAAAGCTCTAAGCTCGTGTTTATCTTTTAGGTGGGGCCATCTTCGGATACCAAGTGACCAAGATATCTGACCTCTTTCTGGAACAGATTGCACTTCTTTGGACTCAACTGCAGATTTGCCCCACGTAATCTCAGAAACACATCTTCCAACTTCTTCACGTGTTCCTCAAACGTTCGACCAATCACAATAATATCGTCGAGGTAAACTAAACAGGTCTTCCAAGACAAACCTCTCAGGATCAACTCCATCAATCGTTCAAACGTTGCTGGAGCGTTGCACAGACCAAATGGCGTAACTGTAAACTGCCATAGACCAGAACCAATAGTAAAGGCAGTCTTCTCTTGATGTTGGGGTTCCATTCCAACCTGCCAATACCCACTCTTCATATCCAAGGTGGAAAACCACTTGGAACCAGACAGAGTGTCCAAAGTGTCATCAATTCTGGGTAACGGATAACTATCTTTCTTGGTGACACTATTTAGTTGTCTATAGTCGACACAAAATCGTGTACTATCATCTTTCTTCTTTACCAAGACGACGGGTGATGCCCAAGGGCTGTTTGAAGGTTCGATAACACCTTGGCTAGCCACATCTTCGATTATCTTTCCCGCTTCTTCTCGTTTCGCCCATGGTAACCTTCTTGGACGTTGTCGTATCGGTTGGACATCTCCCGTATTGATCTTATGAATCACCACGCTGGTTTTACCTGCCAGACCTCCATCAGGAGCAAATACATCTTTGTAACGACCAATTAATTCTTGCACCTTAGTCTTTTGGTTTGGAGTTAAATTTTTACAAGACGCTGTGATCATTGCTTCTACGTTTACCGACCTTCCGGAAGACGCAAGAACTCCGCTTGTGTTCGTGCACCGTACTAAAGAGGACACCGGCACACAAGAACCGACTTCGGTGTTCTTCTTCAATGACATTGGGAAATTGTTGACATTCATTAATCGAATAGGCGTTAGCTCTTTCACATTCATTAACACTTTCCCAATCAGAATACCTCTTCCAATGTCTTTGTTGGCATAATCCGGTTCTAAGACACCCATACAATCTGCCCGGAGATTTCCATCCATTCGGGCCATAACAACCTTCTCACTCCGCGCCGGCAGGGTAACGTCATCGACAAGCATTACTCGAAGCGACTCGTCGTCTTTTTGGTGCATGGGGACTTCTTCGTTATCTACTCGAAGAATTCCATTCTTCATATCTAATGTAAACCCAAACTTTTTCAACAAATCCATTCCCAGGGTAACTTCGTCAACTATATCCGCTACCAACACCCGATGCGTGCAACTCTTGAAACCAATTCCCATTTCCACCATCAGTTCCCCAAGAACATCGGTATGCTCACCCGTAGCGGTCTTCAACCGGACTCTTGATGGCTGTAGCTTTCTATCTTCAACAATATCAGGACGGATTATTGTCCTTGTTGCTCCTGTGTCGATCAATAACGAACACGTCTTCCCGAAAATACTGCCATCGATGTAAAAGCTGTCTGGTTGATACCGTAAAGAAGCCACTTGGAGGCATGATTTAAGGAGGTCGACGTTCGCCCCTTGGCATCGACCCATACTAGTTTTCCTGATTCTGGTTATTCCTAACTGCACCACTCTTGGTACAATTTCTTCTAAGACGACCCTGTTCACCGTATCTCCAGCATTGTAGTGTTACTTTCTTCGATCGCTGCTCTTCAAACATTTGCTTCATCATTCGTTTCATCGTTTCTTCCATATCTTCTGCCTCGGCACTTCGCACACGGACATGACCATGGGATGTTCTCTTGGCTGCTTCAAACTCAAGCGCGTGCGCCAAAGCACTTTCCAATTTTACATGACGCGCCAATCTCAAAGCCTGTTGGGTTTCAGAATCTCGAACAATGTCGATAAAGGTTTGGGCAGCCAGCTGCTCAAGAAACATCTGCGGAGCCTCTGGATATGCTAGCGTAATTAAACGCTCTATATCCGCTTGGAGTTCTTGTAAACTCTCTCCAGGTTTCTGCATTTTACTTTTCAGTTGCGCGTAGTATACTTGCTGAAGGTGTTTATCTCCATAACGCATATCTAATCGTGATGCTAGCTCTTTGAAATTTTCTCGCAAGTGGTACGGAACCGTACGTATCACATACAGGGCATCTCCACGTAAAGCCACTATCAGAGACGCTGCCTTTTCTTTTTCACTCCACTTATTAGTAACAGCAGCCGCTTCGAACTGCATTAAATAAGTGGACCAGGCAATCTTTCCATCGAAAATTGGAGGCTCCACATAATTTTTCGGCGTACCATTGCTTTCAATAACCGGTTGTTCGTGGATCACCCGTTCCGCAGGTGGAAGTTGTATATCTTCAGGTACCTCGCTGCGAACGTCTACACATAGCAAACTTTTTTTGTAGTTCGTCATATTTTTGATATAATCCATCAACTTCCTCTTTAACTTCCTCTTTTATTGTCTCCATTTTTACATTCATTTCTTCTTTAACTTCTTTAAGTTCACTTTGCACATTATTTATTTCCCCTTTAATTTCACTTTGCACGTTATTTATTTCGCTTTTAATTTCACTTCTTGTATTTTCCATATTCGAATTCATCTTTTCCATATTTGAATTCATTTCTTCTTGATTATTTCCCATAGTTTGCTTAATTTCTTGCAACATCTTAATTAATTCCGAATCCATTTTGGCTGAAGCAGACCGAGTTGTAGGCATTTACAAATTATTTTTGTTTTAAATTTTTAAATTTCACACTTGACACCAATGTAATGTTGTTTTTATATAACGTTTATTTATATTTAATGATATTTATTTTCAGTATTTATTTACACTAACTTATTTATTTATTTACGCACAGAAGAATTTATTTATGACGAATTAACATTTATTTCATTCGTAACTACTAGTTGATTGACTGTAGAACTGCCTTCTGCTCGGTCAACGCCGCCTTATATTCGTTTCCGCGTGGTTCTTGATGAGCCCAGAAAGTTCGCGTTCCTTCTGGAACATTCGACGGTGGAAGTCTCGATAGTTCGAGATTTCTCCGGCACATTCGACCAGCATGTTCGAGACTGTTCGGGACTTTTTCTAGAATATTCTAGGGGTGGCGCGTTACAATAAGTTGCAAAACATCGATAGGTACAAAGAAGAAAAAGAAAGTAGAAAAGTACATGTTAACTGAGATGAGAGAAGATTGTTTTAAATTGAAGGCTGAAACATAAACGGCCGTCCCTTAAAGCAATGGCATGAATCATGGACATCACTGTCTCAAGAATCAAGATGGTGGTTATTTGGAAAAAGAAATTGGATTTATCCTAATATAAGAAATAGAAGAAAAAGAAGAAAAAGCAAAATTTAAGTTTGATACCGTGTAGAATAGGTAAGTTGTATTAAATCGTTTTCGTTTTGTCTCCAGATTCCGGAATCTAACGCCAACGTTTGTCGGTTATTTTCAGGGACATCCGGTATAGTATCTAATTGGTTACCAAACATATTAATTAGTCTGATTTGTGAAAAAAAACATTACGTCTTAAAATTTATTTATTTGCTTGTTTTCTTGAAGCTTTAAATTTTTCCCTAATAACACAATTTTTGAAAAATTGTAAAAATATTAAGGTTCTACTGTAACGAACTAAATTATTTCCCTCTATTGTAACTAAATAACCAGTTTCATAATGTTGATAACAAGTATTAATCCTATAACAGCTTTGCATGTAAATATGTAATTATAACCGTGAAAAGAAGTCCTTGTAATAGGTAGTAGGTATAGCGATAAACTAGGTGATAGTTGCACATGCTCACGCGAAAAGGAAGTGTCGAGGTGCCGTGATCACTGTTCCCTGAAAGCTCATGCAGCCCGGAAATTAAACAATTTCCCTGATTGGACGGAAGCTTTAAAGAGATTGACATAAAGTTTGTATGGAAAAATTTAAAACTAATAAACTCAAAAGTGCTTTGCGTTATTAATAACACATAATGAAAATTCCTTAAATTTGATGAGTTATTGCTGTTTGGAATAAACAGGTTGTTGCATAAAGGTCGATACCATTAAATTTACTGAGTTTTCCTAATATTGAATAATAATAGTACTTAGAGCAACTTAAAATTCATGAAATTCAGCAAACACGGTTTAATTGCTTCAGGTTACAGTTCTGTTTCCATTTGTTAGAAACTAACGGAAACATTTTACCTGAATTAGTCAAGACAATAGGTAAAGTAGTCGTTATGCTACCTTGGCGATAGTTTTCTGCATAAATTTATTTCCGTTCCACACGTCTAATTAAGAAGACGCAAAAGAAATCGCGTTGTATATAGTGAAGAATTTGCTTTGTCCAGTGTCCATAAGGTGAGGATATGAAAGTAACTATTGACCGAGACCGAACGCTGTTACAATGCACGCTTGGCCGGGACTTTCAAAATAGGATTGCGAGGGTTCCGACAACTGACGTCCTTTCTGCACAGGAGAGGATTCAGTATAATGCAATGGACGTGCGCTTCGTTTTTGATTGTTTTCGCGCTTCAAATACGTAAACAAGGGAAGCTATTTTAAACCCTCGACAAATTCACCACGACAGTAACCGTGGATTTAGAGGATGCTTTCATGTTTTTATTTTTCATTCGGAAACATGAATGTTTTTTGAATACTTTTTTATTAAATCAGTCTACTGGTGAACATTTTAGTTTCCTCTTTGGGTTGTCGGAAAATATTAAATATTTAACAAAAAGTTTGTAGGTACGATCTACGATCTAGTTTGCTAAAACTAAATATACCCATGCACGGTTAATTAAAAAAGCTAATTAAAATATTTGGTTACGCAAACTATAATTATATTTTTTGTTTTGTTTTGGTAATGACCTGCTTTAATAAACACCACATTATTTTAAGTCGTTTAAATTCATTTAAGTAATAATATTGCAAAAGTAACATTGAGTATTAATTCTATCTATTTTGAGACTTCCCAAAAACCTACAATTTCTTCGTGATTTCTTTAGCTTCAAATTCCTGCAGGTTCTTTATCCACTGATATTCTAAAACAAAAAAATAAAAATTAGTAATATCGAAAAATATCTTAGTTATTTTTATTTCATGTTTTCTATTCTTCCTTGTCTGCATCAAGATGAATAATGTTCCAGATTGGTTTTAAATCTTCATAACCTTACGTTGCCAAAAACGAAAACTAGCGAGCTGGTAGAATCCGTTAGAAGTAACCTGCAATAAAAAATAAAACAGTAAAACGTTTATAAGTTTTCAGCAATATGTCCTCCTTTTCAGGAGAAATATTCCGATTTAAATAAATCTTGAAATAATTGATCCTTAATTTGGGAATTTACCGAACCTTTTATCTATTATGGTTTTCGAAATCCTAGTGGTGAACCACATACAAACCTATTTCCTTCAAGCTCTCCTTTATTAAATTATTCGCTTCTTTGCATTGATCTTATTTTTGTCTGCTGTATCAAGAAAAGGTTGTAAGTCTAAAACGGCTCTATGGAGACAATCGCAAAAACATTGCTAGTTTACAACTATGTATATTCGATGCTATCTGCTTTTGAGTCTTTATGGTGCTTCCTAAATATTATGAGCACACCAAAACCCAAAAAGCCATTTTGTCTAAAAATCTAAAATTTTTACAATTCGAAAATAGTGAAGGTAATTTCAGCAGTTTCCACATTGCAGTTTTAGGAATAGCTAGGAGATTGCCTACTAAAAACTGCAGTTATCAAGCAACTCACTTTTGACAAATTTTTCTTTATTTTCACATTCTACATATAAAATTATATATTCCTATTAGTACAGTAGATACAAAATTAAAAAATTAGATTTAAAATAAATATTTTAATAAACATAAAGTTTTTCTATAACTGTTTTGAAGTTAGTATTCATTCAACGACTTTTTGATTAGTTTGGTCAATTGCTTGAAATTCACCTTGAAAGTTCGTATTCGGGCATTTTTTGACAATGTGTGTTACTGTTTTCATTAGATTTTCGCAAGTACACTCTGGGTTATAAGTTATGGTCTACATTCTAATGATGTAGGAAAGCATTACATCGAGCTTGGCCAGTCCTCAAACGATTTAGGGTACTCCATATTCTGCATGGTAGATTAAATCCAGGTATCTCTTTTGTGGGATCTTCAATTAAATTACTGTTAAATAAATTTCTACTTTTACTTTCCCAAAGGGTTCGACAAGATAGTCCTTTTTTTCATAATAGTTTTCAAGATTTTAATCTATATATGTGGTAAGTTTCCCAGATCTTCTGAGATTGAAAACTCTGTTCAAAACTTGCAAATGGTCTTTGAAAATTTTGTTGTGAATAATGAAAAATGTTCTAAAATTGTCTTATTCCACACTAGTAGAAAGACCAAACAGGTAAAAGCAAATAGTATTCATTTAGGAAAAAGAAACTAAAACACAAAGTTCGATATAAAAATTCATCAAAGAAGTATCAATTGAGAAAAATTCCTCCAACCGCAATCACAAACACTACAGGGATTACAGAAATTAGGTTTCTTCCGAATTTTGTTTTCATATCTAATTCTGAAGATAAAAAGAGTAGCCTATGGTCACGAAAACCGTTTTTTTGTTATGATCAGTATTAAGGCAGATATTGCAGCCGATTTGACTCACCTCATACACCAAAACCTTTAGTACTCTCGTATAGTGAATAAGACACAGACTCAATCACATTTAATTTACAAAGAATATCAATTACTTCTACGCTATCAAGACCACTTCTACCAACAGCCTACATCCACAGAAAAATAGACAGGCAGACAAACTTTCCGTCGACGGTTTTTTGGCAACTGATAGGGTTTATGTATTTCAAGTTTGAAGACTATTCTAAACTGCTCATGAATCAGTTAAAATAAAATATCGACTTCTGAGTACTAGAACATTTGACAGCTTCAACCGTTTCAATCGTTTCTAAAATAACCAAGCATTTCTGAATTTAGACGAAAATACCTACTCTGTATCCTGCTGTTGGGTTGCTTTTCAGATTCCTGACTTCAGCTTCATTTGCTACGTTTCGTATCATCTACCTCAATATCATAAAGTAGAATTTGTGTGTTGTAAGTCATCTATAAGTAACTAACTTCTTTTAGCAAAAGCGATGACTACAGAAACCAAATTAAAAAATAAGCCGATTTTCTTATAAAAGTTTCCAAGTTTTATTTGGAATTTCTTCAATATCTACTATATAAAGTATCTATTATCCTACAAAGAGTAGGTGATATGCCCATCGGACAAAGACAGATGGAGATGTAGGTTGAGCGAGTCTACCTTTTTGAAAAATAACCGCTACTGGTATCAATACCTAATTTGGCAAAAGAAGTTTCTTTCCACAATGTTAGTAAATCTCTGGATAAATGTCAACAGTTCCTCGACGAAGGTGAACAAAATCAATAGTATCTAGTATAAGTCTAGCTCCTTGTGTGCGTTTTTTAAAATTTCTCAAGTGCTCTTTATTATCCGGCTTCCTATTCGATAATAATTATTTAAGATATCACAGAGGTTTTTCACCTTGACGGAGATTTCTGTATGCTTCTGTTTTAGTCAGCAAAATATGCTCTATTGAGATGTTCTGCTCTAGTAAAGTTCTTATTCAGTAGTTAGGATCATCAAATTTGACACGATGATTGTCGTAGCATGCAAAACCTCTATCTATAGCTTTATTTTGCACTTGCCGTTTCCATGTTTATCCCATCTTATTGGACATCAGAAGTGGTATGAAGACATTCCTAATATGGTACTCCCTGTTTATAATTACTCATAACTTGATCTTTGTGCTTTAACTAATCTCAGGTATCTATGAGTTAGTATAGGAGACACCAAGTGGCACGAGTCACTTTTTAACGTGTACTACATCTAACTTAAAAAATAAGCCTGTCCTGCTATTTCAGTTTTATATTCCTCAATTCTTCATTATAAAGAAAAAATACTCATTCGCCTGTACATTCAATGCCTCAAATCTTACTCATGTGAAGGTGAGTTAGTACACTTTTCCATTGAATGAGAAAGCAATGGAACAACTACCGATGCTCCAAAGAGAGAATAACTGGGTGGTAATGGCTTCTATGGTAGTTGTTAACCTTTCAAAAACAACGATTCAAGACCTTTAGAGAAAATTTCATGTAGATGTCAGGATGTAACAAGTTAATCAACCAATCAGCTTCCTGCTTTAATGTTACCTGTATCTTGAGATCTCAGACTATTCTTTTTGAGCCTCTTTCTAATTGTATCGTCGCTGAGAATGCTAAATATCACCCATTGATAGCTTGATAGATAGCAAATTCTAACAATAACGCAAAAAACCTCCACTTGGCTTAGATGATGAATTTCCACTGTCTTAACTATTTGGCTGTCTGTTATACATAAAGGAATTAGCCAACTTTTCCAAAATTAAAGAAATAGAAAATCAAATCGTACTTGATATAAATATCATTGTGTATTTAAAGTGAATATCAAACACTGCTTGACTGTATAGTTTTGCCTTAGAAAACAACTGAAAACGAGTAGACTGAGAAAAAACGACTTTTTTGAAACCGGTATGATGGATTAATGGCAGGTAATGTAGCACGACTCTTGTAATAGCACACTTTCCATATGAGATCATATTAATTTCAAACACAGAGTTAATGATACCAAATATACTGTAATTTGAATCAGTAAAAAACCTGAAAACCTCAGATCTCATACCTTGGGCCAAATAGAGCTGTCATTGCTTTAGCTAAAGAACGATTCCAGAAAATCAAAATCTTTTTAAACTAACGTGTAAGAATGGTAACTAAAAGGACAAAAAAGATTAGATTGTAGAAAAACAGACCAAATCAGTTGATACAGAACAAGACAGAAGAAAAGCAAAAAAGGAAAGGTTTGATACATACAAAAAAGAAATTACTAAGAAAAGTAAATTCTCATTTTAAAGATACCATAATCATTATTGGGTTAGGTTAGAACAAACTGATTATACGGTTAAGGATAAATAGTGAATAATGAAAGGTAATTAGAATAAATTGAATGTGGTAGATCAAAACATACTGTTTGAAGAAATTGAAAATATAACAATCAAGAACTACTACCGCAGAGCTATAGTTTTAGCGTTCTTGTAAACATGTTTTCTCTATCTCTTTTCTGAACTATGTTGTCTTGAAAATAAATAGCCAATTATTGGTTTCAGTATGAGTTATTAAGAGCTAATTATCAGTTTCTAAATGTAAACATTTCAATGTTTGTAAAGAAAAAAATGAATACGAACCTGAAATATTCCAAGAGACAATTACGAATAATTGCGACTCAATTCTTCTTAATATATGCGTCAAGCCACCGGCGCGAGAAAATAATTGGGACACGATGTAGTTTTGAAATTTATTACGAGAGTGTAGTTAGTTCTCTTGCTAAACTAACTGTATAAAAGTAGTATAGTGCGAATGCAGATAATACACACAGATTTGTATTTTGTGATAAAATAAATCTTTATTATTCGACTAATTTATGTCAAATAAGTTATAATAATTTATGAGGAATATTTGTTTTCGAAAAGGTTAAAAATGATTAATGAGGTTTTTATTTAAGAATTTTGTTCTGTGTTCAATTAATAACATAACGCGTAGCTCTTCCAACAGAAAATAGACAAGATAAGGTGATGTAATATTCCTTGAGGTGTCCTACAGGATGACGGTCACGCAATTCTGCGATCAAATCGTCCACCACCACGCCCCGTGTCCCTATTCGTGTCTTCCATAACTCACGCTTTGAAAAATAGTCTAGAACTTAATAATTTAAGAGAACTCCTTTTAAATGCAACCATTATTACCTTCTTTCTCTTGGGGGCAAGGATATACCAACTACAAGGACAAACCTATGATGAAAATAATACTATTATTGTCACGTTCCTTGTAGATCTTTATCTTTATATTATTGTGATTGTATTTTATCGGAGAATAACCATAATAAAAATTATTCTTGTTTACTTTCAGTATTGTAAAAACTAAATCATGATACATTTTGTATAAGTACTTAACATACCTTTTAATAAAAGTTTCGCTTGAAGAAATTATTTTACAATGTAGCAACTAAAAAAATATCTGTATCATCTTTACTTACGAAAGAGATTTCCGCTATCGAAGATTTCCTATTCCCAATTATTGCACTAGGCAGAATCACTCATTAATATTATTATTAAGAATTTGTTAAGCCTGAGATGTTTCACAACTGCTGATTTTACGCTCTACTCTAATAACAAATTATGTATGAATAATAGGTATACTTTCTCTACATGGTATACTTTTATAAACAAATGAAGAACGATATTCAATAAACGGATGTGCAGATTTGAATTTTTTGGTTCAAAAACACATAAAATAGGTGTTACGAAAGTGTAAGTTAATATAAACAAAAACTTGGCCAATTGAATTTAATTAAAACATTCCTAATAAATAAATCTAAAATAGTTGCTTGACATTTCATGGACGTTTCTTTCAATTTAAATCTGCCAATTTCCATGTAGTACTTAACTTTAGGTCGTAGGTCGTGTTGAGTTTGTTTGATTAAAGTGAAAAAGGTATTTCACGCACAGTCGTTATAAAAGCGAATACCTCGATTTATCTTATACATCTTATTCGAAAGTCGAAGGTGTAGCAAATTTGCAATGTACACGCAGTTAGAGTGAATTGTTTTATGATTAAGTGCTTACCAAGTCGTGACCGTCCGCCACCACGGCCTGGGTTGAACCAATGCGTTCCAAACGTCCTGCGGCATCCTGAGACATATTTATATCCCAGTTCTGCCTTGCAATATTAACTGTTAACTATTCTTCTTAAGCAATAGGTAGAAGATATGAAATTTAAGAACGCATAAATATATTTTTATCTTCATTCACAAAACGCAGTTATAGCAGGTTATAGCATTTTGTACACTAATTGCATTATTACAGAAAACCAATTGAAATACAACCTAGATTTGAAAAGTTTCTTTACGAGCACGTGCTACTGCATTTCCTTTTCCTTTTTGCGTCTTTTCGATTCATAAATCATATTTCAGTGATCAATAAAGCAGCTCGTGATTACTAATACCAAACGGAATTCATATGTATACCTACCTATTCCACATGCTATTCCTCTAAATACTTCTAAACATTTCTGCTAATATACTTCCAGTTTTCTAGATATAAGATTATTATACCTTCTTTATCAAAGCTCATAAGAAGCAGATAAAATTATAGATCATAGAGAAATTGATCAAAACGACAGTTTTACGTTCCAATTCTTGAAGATTATTAGTTGAGTTATCCTTCAATTCACTATTAGGCTATGGTTTAGCACCTTCTGTGATTTTGTTTAAATTTCTTCAACGTCGCCAAACCTCTGCCCATTCAGCTGCATCTTCACTAAATTATGATTGTCTCTGATAGAAAGTTCCTGTTGTTGCTGACTTGTTTTTGCAGATCTCGCTCATGGTCGAGCAAACTAATACAAAGTTTGTAATTTACACGAGAATTGTCAGGTTTTGACTCCACATGAATGAATCATGCAATAAAGCATCTACTTCCAATAATATTCGATTGGATTAATTTCTTGATAGTAGCACATTTTACCTATTTATCTTTTTTTTGGCAGTTACCCACAAATAAAATAAACAAAAGGGAATAAAGTGCTTGTCAAAATATTGTCGTGTTTATGTAACAGCCAACAAAATTATATTCGGCAATCAAACAACAATCAAACCGTCAAGACCTCTCGTCATAGGATGAGAAAACGCACGCTGTCTGCAATGTTGAGTTTAATTCAAGTTTGTTCACATTTGGATAAAAAAATCCAAAAGTCTAGATTTCTTTTGTAATGTGATCTTTTCTATTGTATCATCTTTACCTACAAAATTCGAAGAAAAACTTTACGCAATGTCATAGTCTGAAACGCGTGTGTCGACCACTGTTTAAGATACTTTGTCTCACCTTGTTGACCGATACTTTTACTCTGTGCTATTTTTGGTTAATCCATCACTTGCCCATGCCATTAAACTAAGTGTGAATTTGCACTTCATGATGGAAAGGGTTCACGAATCTCAGATACACATTGCAGCGCAAGGTACGCAGAGTTATTTACATTCGAGCCTCACAATCAGGATCTCGGAAACTATAAAAAATACAAAGTCGGTTAAATTGGGGTAAACTCGCGTATTTTGATGCTTAATAATAATCTAAAAAGAAAATTCATGTTTTCGAAATACTATAAAATTTTTTTCGGTCTTTGCCAAGTTGCAACATCTTGGTTTTCCAAAACCATCAGCAGGTTCACTTTTTTCTTATAGGCATTAAATTGACTTTTTTATGTAGACTTCAGCATCATTCTAATGCAATCTGGTTTTGAATAGTGCGCCACGAAGCAAAGTAGTTTAATTGCTTGGTTGTTCATCAAAGTTTTAATGATTGTGAACTGTCTAACGCACTTTAAAATTTACACAGTTTCTATGTGGCCAAAAGTGTTCGTTGTAACAAGAATATCTAAAGTGTCTAGAACGTCAAAGTCTCTAGAAGTAATAAATATCATACAACTTTAATTGAAAGTTGTATATAAACTCCAGCAATAAACCACAGTATGCATATGTTTAGGCTTATAGAAATGCACAATGGTAAGTAGTAAATCATAAAAATTAAACGAAAAGAGTAAATCATAAACGTTCAATAGTGCAAAACGTCACAGTTTGATAGTTTTCACACGATAAATAAACTCATAGCGTCTGTTGAAGTTTTTGATGTCACACTATGATGTTGAATGTTACATCTAGCAAAAACAAAAGATTGGGACCTGTAGAAGCTTCAAGAAAAACATAAAACGCTCTTTTCGGGATTCTTTAGTTAGTTGAGAAGTTTCTTTTCTCATTCTTCTATTCCTCGTAAGAAGATAAATCTTCAAGCTACTAAGCAAAAGCAATTAGGGTACCTGAAAAAAAGAAAAAATGAAGACACTGAAGAGTAGATATTGATCCTTAAGAAAATGAACGCAAAGAATTCAATATTTGATGTAAGACGCTCTTTTCCAAGATTTTCAATTACCTTTCGTATTTAATTCCATGATAATATCATTATTGGAAATTGCCACTATACATATGTCATTGAAGATAATTTCATAGCATCTCGTTTATAGCATGCTCAGAGCAGCTCTGAAAATGCAATTTTCAAAGTCTAAGTTTTATTCTTTTTAAATGAAGCAAAGGTCGAAAAACCGCCTGGCTTTTAGTGCCCGAAATCGAGGATTTTGGACAGAGGCGCTGTATTTGGGATGTCTCCCCCATTGTTTTGAGCTAACCGAACCTGAGGTTGGTTAGTTACCAAGTTCTTTCTCTACCAGGGACGGTGCTAGGGGAATTTTCATTTCGAACGAAAACAATTCATAAAGGGAAAAGAAGAAGAGATAAGAGAACGAAATTCGGCATGCATGCATACCTAGGGTGTCCCGGGACACCCTCTAAGCAAAAACAATTACCGCTCGGAAGTAAACACAGGCGCCGTGCAGGTCCGTCAAATTCCGAAATTCACAAAAATCCTCTAAATTGTTCGAATTGCTTCATATTCAACTTCTATATAGAACCGACTCTTCTCAGCAGCTGTGCGCAAAAACGATTCGATTCGCGTTTGTTTTTCTTGGAGCGTTTTGTGCTGTACCTCGAGAACTAAGAGTCGTATTGACAAGGGACTTCTTTTGTTGTGTAGGCTTTGACATACAGACTGTTCGACCTATCTTCAACTGTCTGTCAGTACAGTTATTTCAAAAAAATTAACATGATGTGTCTTTAGCGTTTTATAGAGCCTTTATTTGTGGTACTTAATCAAAAAGGTTTGCACTAATGGTTAGCCCTATCGATTGTCTTCAATTACGTATTGGGGTTGATGGCCCGAAAAAACGCCAACTTCCGGATGAAAAAGGAGACAAACCAAAACCAGTGCAAAACGGAGTGCCGCATCTACGATCGGGATATAAAATTCATGCTGTCGATATAAGTCTCGGCTGCTACACACGTTGCAATAGAAAAATCTCCGAAATTCAAAACTTCTGGGTCTGGAGCTGGGGGAGCCGGGGCCTACTTTAATCCCATCTGAAGCGCTTATGTATCAGTTATTGATCACAAAACGGATACCAGTCGATGCACTGCTTAGTCTTACATCTACCACCTGCGTTAAATATAGTTGAGGGGAAATCCTGATCTTTAAGGTGTGGTAATTTGATGAGGCCCCGTTTGTTGATGCCCACGTAATAATTAATTTCTCCATATCGTCTACGGTTTGTCCGAGACGAGCCGAAAAGTGACAAATGTATCCCGACTTTGTACGCTAGTGACGCCCTTCCTAATAGGTCAATTAACGTCTTTCTCAGGTAGAAAGGTAACTGGGACCTTTATCGGTACGTCAATGCTAAAGTAATCCGGATGAGGAAATATGCAAGGGCAGCTAAGCTCTTGAAAGAGATCTCTGCGTTCTCTATTAATTTACATTGGGTTAAATGAGGAAAATTCATGGGGGAGCAGCTACACAAAATCTTATTGCAGCATCGAGAAAACTATTGGCGGTGGGGTAGGAAGCAATTTTTGTCTTCGTCCGTATACATAGGTTATTTGGAAATACCAATAGTGAGCGTACGACAGAATCTATTTGCTCGTTTCTAACAGTTCCTGTTAATGTGGGGTTTTCGCTATATATGGTGTGCTAGTTTTGTGTTTATCGTCCAATAAATAAGAAATCTAAGAGGTTTTCCCATACCCAGCGTTACCTTGGTTTCTTGAGTATTTGACCTTTCAAAGATAACTGAATTTAAAGTAGTTTGATATAACACATTTTAGACATATAATCGGTCTCTCAACAGAATACAACTAGCGGTATAAATTTGGACTAAATTAAATATTTGCAAGGAATTTAAAATTTATTCCAATTCCAACGTATAAATCGGATCAGATTTAGAACAGAATCAAAAATGGAGCTTTCTGACTAATTATGGACTTGAGTAATGTAATGAACGGATCCTTTCTTGATCAAAACAAAACTAACGTCTGATAAGTGTTCAGATTCAGATTCGTACAATCTGCTGATATTGATTTTTATTTCAACAATGAAAATGTATAATAAAGTATACAATTTTTTTAACACTACAGTTCATACGTCAAAATTTGGTTAAAACCGTTCTATTGGACAATGTGATGAGAGTCTCAGTTCAAAAAACGCTTTGAACAGGAATTCTTTTTACAGATCATGCCCTTTAGGATGGGTAATGGTTTTTTTATTATCCATAGATAAAATTTTTAATGAGCATGCGACAGCTTTTGTTTTATTCATTGAAGTTTATTTGAAGTCTCAGTATTTTACGCTTTGGACGTTAGGCAACTGGATGTCATCAAACATCTTTGAACATGTTATAGCAGAATTTAAGAAAATAAGTCATTATAAGTTCTAAACGATTTTGGAAATGGAAACAATGGTTGTTCTAAACTTTTTGGTCATTTTAAAGTAACTGTATATAGAAAGAAATTTATTAATTGTTTGGTAGAAAATATTTTCCATAAGTTACAGCTTGAAACCACAATGAGTAAAAAACTGTATTTTGCTTTTCAGAACCACACCACCGGATGCCAATTCTGTCTAATTTTTGGAGCGCAATAGCTGATGACCGAATGAAGAACTTTAGCAAGTGCAGTGGAACTTCCTTACTCCTTGACATTCTATCGCAGAACCAACCTGGAGAATGGGAACAACTTGGTGGTTCAGAGAACGTCTGAAGCAGAGGTTTAAAGGGGGATCTGCGGACGGATGATAGAAAGGTTACTCTTTAGTGATGAATAGGAACCTTAAGAGATTTGGCTAGAATAGCCAGAATTTGATTTTGCAATGTTTAGGAAAGCTTAGGCAAATGTTTTTGATTCTATAGACAAATTTCATTTATTTGTTGTTCTTTTGTTTTCTTTTGCATCAAACGATATAGCTTATATTTTCACTATCGTCGATAATTTAAAAGGAAAAGAAATTGCTTGTTAATTAGTATAATTTTAACATAAATGTGAATGCCTGAAATACAAATATTTCATTTAATGAAACAAAATGATGATTCTGAAGATCATACAATTATATAAATACGATATTTACCTAATTATCTATGTTAGTTTAGTTAATAATACTCTTAGATTACTAGATCAAATTGAACTGCATTATTATTTATTACCGATTCTTCCTGCATCACGACTTTCAAAATGCGAGAACTGTCGATGAAATTTATTTTATTATAAGCTCTATATGTGGAATCTTTAAAGTAATAACGTCTGTCAAACATAAAATTGGGTCAAAATGTTTGAAATTATTATTATAGTAACTACAAGATTTAAGATAAAAATTATTGTGCAACAAAGCTTGTTTTAGGAATTGTAACGTGTGAAAAACTTTAATCAAATTAAAATTTAAATTTTTCAATATCAAAATTGCATTGAATAATATCGGTAAGAGAAATTAAAATTTATTTTTTTTTGTTAATTTTTTCTACTACTCCATATTCCGCTAGCATGAAAATTAGAAAATGTCGAAAACGATCAACTTGTTTGGCAGAAAAGAAAAAGGAGGTCATAGTTCTTATAATTATAGTCGATTTTTTTATCTGCGGCTCACTATATTTCAATTTGACGATTAGAGAAGAGCGGTGAAATGTCTCTTTTGAATTTTAAAATCAGACACCATAGGATAATGAGTGCAGACTTCTGTATATACCTACCTTCTAATCATACACTTACGTATATAATAGAATTTGAATATAAACGCTACGAATTGTCCATTCGTTTAATACAAGGAAATATTCTGACATTACTGACAATGGTGTAGGATATAAGAATGAAAGACAATGCCTTGGCACAAAGCTGAACGTCCAGTAATGCGTGCAAGACCTCGGGCAAATTCACTATCGCTCTGCCTAATGATGGCTAGCAAGTGGCGGACCAGGTCCGCACCCACGATGTATATTATATGCAAGGAACGTATTTAAAAATATTTTATGAAACATCTCACTTAATGAAGTTATAAAATAATAAATGTTCAAACATTTTTGTATGCTAATACATACATTAACTTGATTTATTGTTGTTATTAAGTTAATAAATTTTTTAATGTCAGATATATTATTGCAACCTTGTTGATGTCATTTCCTATAGGATCTGCGGAAAATACAAACATTAAAGGTTTTTGTATTAGGTTTTTTAACAAACTCATATAGTAATTAAATGGCGTCCAAGGAAACAAGTTTATATTGCTTTCCCTAAAGCGATTGTGCTAATTAATTATTTATAGTTAGAACTATACTAAATAAAAATTCTTAGACTGCTATTGTATGGTAAATTGGCTCGTAACGATAAAAACTAGAATAGAAAATACAGTCCGTCTCTGTGTATAAGGCGTATACTGCAAGAGATTGCTTCGTACCGTAAAAATTAAATAAGAATACAGGTGTATCACGATTCTACAGCAGAATAAGCTTGTTTAAAGTGACAAGTTGTAAAGGTGAACATTGTGAAACTATACAAATGTATAAGTATGATGAAAACTACTCGCGCGGACGATTTTGCCACAAATTATTACGACACATCGAAAATGTTTGTTATATGTGCTGTTTATGTGTTATATATATATATATATGAAGAATGGTAATGAAGCAGCAGTTTGGAAGTTGTAGTTTATTTTGCAATAATGTGCACACCCACCATAAAATAAGAGCCCGCGAGTTATTACAATATTGATTGACTTAACTTAAATAGTACAGGCGAAATTGAACACACCGTAATAAGAATTCAATTACCATTTAATAATAAAAGACTCTCGCAGTTTCATATTGAATTTACTGATTGAAAGTAATTATTAACGATTAAACTTTTAGTAGTCATTTATCTAATTTTAACTGTGTTTTTTATAATTCTGATTCATTTCCCCATATCTTGTTAATTCCAAGAAAACATTTTGATAATTTAATATTTGTTTTATGAATAAAAGAAAAATACACATTTTAAGCTTGGATGGTAAATGCACAAATTAATAGAAATCCTGTTCTGTAACAATTTGTGGTTTTATAAACGGAAGGAAACTTATTTTACAGCTTTTTTGGTAATAAATTAGGTTAACTATTTAACAAGTTTCCTGCAACACTATCCTTGTAAATTTATTATACATAGAGTACATGTTTATGAATCACGTTATAATCCATTTAGAAATCTTGATGTGCCACTAAAAATTATTTAATTAAAAACCTTGCAATAAAATTTATTTAGTACTTTTTAATCTTCATTTTATTAACCGTCTTTGAATTTCTTTAATATTAATACGTCAATCAAATAAGTAAAATATCAAACCTATTTAATAGGCGCTTAATTACTTGTGTCTAAGTAATATATCATGATAGCTAAATTCTAAAACAAATTAATGGCAAATAAAAGAATTTTGTAATAATCACAGCAGTAGGTGAAAACAAACTACTATATTTGTTCAGACATTTGACATACCGTTACAATAATTATTCTAAAATAAAAATAAAAAATAAAACAAACCACTGCTTCTACAACTGTTGATCCGTCTAACTAATATCTTAGTGAATGTAAAAATCGTCCTGAAAATTCTAACTGCAGCGCGAAAGACCCCATCAAGTTTAACCCTAATTCAATGTTCAAGTTGAACTGGGCAAAACACGATTCAATTTGTATAATTCTATCTTTAACACTATTACTTACATTAGTAATCTAAAGATATCAAAGCGTAGACAAAAATAGAGAGCTTTAGATATTAATATGAAGATTTTCAGACTTGAACTTGAAAGTATTGTCAACCAGAAAAAAATTAATCGGCCCAAAAAAAACTTTTTCTTGCCAAAACCGTACATTTGTAATTGTCATTTGCTATACAGCCAACAAGACTGTCGACCACAATATCAAAAACCACCCAACCTAAATACCAAAGGATTCCGGCAACCTCAATCATACTGCCAAACTGCTACACTGCAACCAGTACACTACTACTACATTGAGAAAGCTTGATAGGACTTTATCCCAAATCAATTTGGCCGATTTATTTAAACCGACTAATTACAATCTGTGTTTATCCAATACCAATTTAGCTATAATTCCAATTAGACCAACATCCCCTTATGTCCAGTAACATCTTAATACCAGTTTATCTATCTACATAGATCAAAGTCGTTGCCATTTTCTACTGCTACAGAAAAAAAACGTTTGAAAACAATTAACTCGAAATAAAAATGTTTTGTTATTTCTAATGTTAAAAACAAATTATTAGACAAAATGAACAATTAGGTATATTTTAATTAGACAATGGGGGTGATTTGGTTTAGCAAATTAAAAGAACGCTCTGCGCAAAATGATTCTTATAAGTATAACCATCCCTATTTTGAGAAATACTGAGCTAGCTCACTCTATATTGTTTGCTTCTTTATCAAACCCGATATGCAGTAAAGTCGACCTTCTGGAAGATGGATATCCATAGCTTTATTTCATTAATTGTTTTGAACACCACTAAACTTTACATTGCATGCCGGAAGGCAAATCAAAATTGCTTTTTTCTGCCTAAACTATTGCAGTTATCAAAATCGAACACCAGACAAAAAATTCCCGAAATAAGGATGCCCATCTGTGGTAAAAGCTTCAGAAGTATTGACCAAACCGTTAAAAAGATCTGAGCTTCTCTGCATGTGGTTGATCGATTTTTGACCACTTACGAAACACCTACAAGCAAAAAACCGATGTCGAAAAAATCTCTTTTTCTAGTACACATTTATATCCCAAATTTAATTCAAATCGTTAAAAGCACTCTTGTGTTATTTAAAAAAAAAATAGAAATATTCTTAAGATCTTTGACGTCCGGTAGCGCCTTAACGGAGTACTTTTCGATAGAGGTAAGTTTGGTTAAATCGTCCTATCTTGGTCTGAGCAATATGTGGTAGAGCATTCTAAGGATACCCTGTATCGCGTTTCTGAAAATTTGGGCAGAGACTAAATTCTCTTCTAGACTTCTAGATTCTTACGTAAGAATTTGAAGGTCCTCAACCTAAACGTGTATGAAAATCTTCTTTGAGAGTTGTTTTTTCCTTGTACATTGCTAGACCAAAAGTAATTTAAAAGCTTCTTGATCAATACAAGTTCGTGTCCAATTCAAAAATGGTTTATGATGAAAGTATGAATGATATAAATAGATACTTGGAAATCAAGTTTAAATTCAGAGAGGTGATAATGCACCTTCAACAACCCTTCAAACTAGGGAGCGAGAAAATCTGGATTACATCATTATTTTTAGTTATTTCATTGCAAACGAAGCCTACCAAAAGATTAATACTAGATAAATTGTTCTTGAAGCTACTAACAATAAGATGAATTTACCAGTCAAAAAAAATCTTTTCAAGCCCGTCACCGATAGTTCGCAACTATACTATTCTTCTAAATCTTTTGTAGGTCTATGTTGAGTTTAAAGAATAAAAACTTTGCGCAAACCGTAAGATAAGATGAACTCTTGTTCCTAAAAAAATTTTTCTACCTGGTTGATGATACTGTTCTGATGTTGAAAAGTGCACGTTTCATTTAGAGTTCTTTCTTAGTCACCTTAGTTTACTTTGGAATTAACTGTAGATAGTTTTTCATCTTTTAATCATTAGACAAAATTACCCAATTAGTCATTCTGTTGCAATCAAAGGTTACTATAGTAGTGAAGGAAAAACTATGAAAATTTGAAATGTTCACATTCACTCCAGTAACGATACTTTAGACTTAATTCAGCAACATTTTGTGATTTTCAGTGAATGGATACATTTTACTGAAATGATTTAAGGTCAGGCCCTTACACAATTCTAGACCCCTTAAGTAGATTTTTGTTTGTTTTTCTATTTCCAGTTTATTTCAGTGTGAAGTTCTTAAAAACACAAAAATGATGTTGAAGAAAGCAAGTATAAACGAAAATAAACTACATAATTTTTGGCTATCTCGGCAGGTGTAAATCTTCAAATAGTTGTGTTTGGGTCTGCAAACGAAAAAATTCATGCATCATCTTTCGAACCTAGAAAGTTCAGTTTAGAAGAAATTAAAATGAGTATTTATTTATACTAATTGCACAAAACATATGAAAGACTTACATTACTTAATCTTGATTATTCCGACGGTTCAATTCTGAATTTACCATCTTTACTAGTATTTAAGGGTTCTATATTGGCCTTAGCTCAAGGCAGCTGGAAGAGACAAAATCCAACTTGTGCCCCTGTTGTAGCGACGAAGCAAAAAGATTAATTTGAACTTATAGACACTTCTCTTGGTAAATATCTTGATTGATCATGCTTTTCATGTTAAAAAAGTCAGTTTTATCACAACACATACAGATCCCTTGCCAGGAAAGGTAATTTTCTAAAAACTTGCTAACTTGTTTCTACCTTTTCTTCATCATCTGATCGTTTACGGTAAAAAATTCTAGATCAAAAGTCGGCCTTGACATAGGTCTCGCCATTCATCAAGACACAGCGCTGTTTTTGCCCACCATTCCGCAATGAAGTCAATTTGACTGTAGGCTTGAAATCATGATTGTTTCTTGACTTTCTGGGTCAAGAGATGGAAGCAATTTAGCTTCTCGAACGGAGATGCTGAGTTTCAGAGGGTAAACTGTGCCTTAATTTTTCCGGCTATTGGATTAGTTCACTTAGTTCACTTTTACGACCCGATTTGAATGACCAAATAATGTCCATGACTCTCAAAGTGGTATATGGGTTCTTTGCATGTCTGCCTCAACAAAGTTCGGTCACGATTTACACTTTGGTTATCTTCTCTATTGTTTCGGAAAAACTTATTTTGGCAGATAAGTTCCAATTAGATTGTTCTTGCATTGTATGGATAAGCATTTTGAAGCTTAAGCAATTTTAAATACACACAAAAAAGGTCATCTGGGGAGAAGCTTTTTTGATTTCTAGAAAGACGATTAGGTTTTTGATCAGTTTCTGGATCAAATTCAAAAGTAGTTCTGGTTTTATAACAAATAAGGTGGTCCAGACATTGATGACATTACTAAACTTTTGAACTGCTATCATGGTAATATCCAAAAAGATCTGATTTTCTTAACAAAATATAGGTACTTTGGAAAAGCATTTTGATTTTCCTTATTTACATACTGTAAACCAAAAACTGTGGCTGAACTTCCGTATCCCTGCCTACAACGCAGGGTCAGCTGAAGAGCCGGGTTTGCGAGGCAACTGCCCAGGGCCCCATCCTTGCTGGCGCCCCGCGTCTTGAGAGGAAAAGAATTAATTCTTTGTATCGATATGTTCAGAATGAATAAAATTTTTAATTGTTTCTAAATATTTAAAATAAGCGAGTTATGCTATGTCTAAAAAAGCAGTGTGTTTCTTCTTTTATTATTTTAAGGGTCTTGTCTTGGGCCCCGCAAAACTTCGAACCGGCCCTGCTACCACGGATCAGGTGAGTTGAGGTGTCATATTGTCAGGCTTGTCGAGAAGGTCGCGAAGTACTCAGTCTAGGTGCCAGAGAAGCCCCGTTAAAAAGTTATGAACATTTTTGTTACGCTCCGGTTCCACCCATAGACTTCTATTGAAATTGCATTACGAGCAAGGGTGCCCGGAGAGGGGTGCAAGAGGTGTCATTTGCCCCCCTGGCTTGTAAAAACAATTAAATGTATACACAAAAAAATTATTTTATGCTGTCGACAAACATGGAATTGGAATGCAATCTTTATTTTGCCCCACCTTCCCTGGAAAAAAGTTTGTGGGCGCCTTTGATTACGAGACCGGCGCTTTTGAATTTTCACTAAAATTCAACATGCGCGTCTATGAGAGCGAGAAAAGTGACATCATTGTCACGCGCAGATTTAATACGGGGCGCTTTGTTGATGTCACCCGAGATTTGTTTTGATTGTTAGGTTAGATAGATTTAATTAGGTTTAAGTTAGGTTTGATAGGTTCAAAAGCGCCGGTATCGTAATGCAGTTTCATAATTTCTTAACGAAGCTTCTCCGGCATCTAACTCAGTACCCTCGTGATCCTCTCGACAAGCCTGACAATATCACACCTCAACTGACCTAATTCCTGGTAGGCAGGGATAAGAGAGTCGTACCAAAATTGCTTCTTCTCGGCCTTTCTCTAGAAACTCTCCGTTTTGTAAACTGTGATATAACAGAATAAGAAAGTCATTTTGGTCCGCACAATACATCTTGGTTATTTGAGGATTTAACAACAAAATCGTTAAGTTTTCATCTGACCAAGACTGTTCTAAAGCAACAATATAAGTGTCTTATTTCGATTGTCATATTAAAAAATACAGAAGCCTTTGAGTGTGGCACAACTAGATTTTGATGTATCTCGTAAAAATATATTTGAGAGCAGTAATTAATAAGAAGGAAAAAACAGTTCGTGAATACAAATAGACAAAACTGATATAAGTCTTGAACTTGATATAAAGATTCTTGGCCTTGGTGGAAAGATAAAAATTCTAAAAGAAGATAATTTCGTAAAAAAAGTATGCACTGGGTGTAAATCTATAAAATCTTCCCTTCTGAAATATTGTTTTTGGAAGAAAAGCAATGTATATAGAAATAATAGATACCAAGATCAAGAGTCTTAGCAAGTTATGATATTAAGAGCGTTTGTCTTGGCATGCTCAGTTTTGGTTTTGCTTTGATGAGAAAAGCAATTCTCAATCTTGATCTTGCTTAAATCTTCAAAACGAGCTCAGAACTTGAAATCATTTTGATTCTTTTTTAATTAGACAACTAGCAAATATACTAGCAAGAAAGCAGCCCTTCGGATTTTAATTTTGCTGACGCTCTGACAACATTAGTTTTATTTTATTATCGGACAATTTATGTACCAGAATTATATATAATAACAATTTTGTATGTGTTTGCATTATTTAAATTTTAAGGATAAATATGTTTAAGCTCAAAAGTAATTAATTTCTAGTTGTCACTTTGATTTTGACCTTAATACATTTTTGTACATTAAAAATACTACAGTGACTCCAAGAGGTGAATTCTTTTTCAGATTCGATTTATTTAGGATTAACAAAGTTCTTTGGGTCAGAAAAAATGTAGGTTTCACACTATTGATTCTGTTCGATAAAAAAAGATATCTACTATCCAAAAGAAGAGAGATTAAACAAAGTACGCTGATATGCGGCAGTTGTTTACCAGATAATCTGACGGCTGATTAAGCTGATTGAAGTGCGGTCATTAGTGGAAAAAGCACCCGCTTAGTTTTAGTATCTGTCGCCTTCAAGATGATCCAATCTTTGACTGTGCCAAATTGGGTTTCATTCCCGGAAAGAAAAACCTCGTTTTTGTGTTTTCACACAGTTAAGTGTTATTGTATTGTATAACATCTACAGGGTGATTTATATAACCTTAACATGATTTAGGAAATTGAAGATTTCTCCACGTGGTCATAATTTGTACGAATGTGATCTTCTAACAGCTTAAGTGAATGATACGCCCCCCTGCATTTGGAGGGTAAAAAAATGTGGGCGTATGCAGGAAAGAAGCGGAATAATAGAAAAACATAAGAAAAGGTTAAATCGTTCCTGCAATAATTAGGAAGTGCGCAATGACATAGTGAAAGCACGCACGCCTTCTGTGACAGCGCGACAAACCGCGCTCTCAGTGGTAGTCTGACTGCCGTAGTAAGAACGTCGGAGTCGTGTTGTCACTGGTTGTCGCCGCGTGAGACGCGTGCACATACCGGTAAATACAATGTGTTTACATTGGTTTTTGTAACTTTGAAAGTTTCGAAAAAAATTCTGAACTGGTTCAGAATTAGAGTGAAGTTTTAACCAAATGAAAGTGACGTACTTAAAAACCGTAATTAAAAATATAAACAAAAATCTCCTAAATTAAAACGCTTGTGTTATTTACTTACTTAGTAATTATATTAAAAGTCAGTTAATTTATTTATAAGATAAATAATTGTTTTAGCTAATGCTTAATTATATTATTCAAGTTTCAGTATTACTAATTTATTGTTATTGTGTTGTGAATATTTTGTTTAATAAGTGGTTATAATATCATCTTCGAAGAAGACTTACAACAGTACTTTTTGTGAAATCTATTAATAGAACGTTAATTTGTATAAGAAGTGTAAAAATTCTTTATAACAGGATTGAGTAGTAGTAGTAGTAGCAGTACTAGTAGTACGGCACACGTTCATCAAAAGAATCGATAACATCAAAAGTCGATCCAGAACTTTACAGAAGCTGACAAAAACTTCAAATAACCTCTTGTCATCATCTTCATTATCATCAACGTGTTATTTATAATTAAGATATAACCATGCTATAAGGAAAACGAGCATTTAATAAAATTATTTTAAAACCTATTTAACTGTAAAGTGGACAGAAATCCGATATCTTACTGTAACTTAATGTGATTAATTTGCTGTGAATTCTTAAGTATTACAAGCTGTTAACCAAAAGCGAGATAGGTATCGATTTTGGTGCAAACCAGTATTAAAGCAAAAAATTCATTATCAACCAGAAGTATTCCCACTAATAGTCGTAATTTTTTATCGTCATGGGTGTCATAGGTATGTATCAATATGTTGTGTGTGTTTTTTAAAAAAAGATTTCAAGATTTAAATGTGACAGACAACCTTCAATCTCATAAATATGAAAACGAAAATTTTTTTATATCAATCAAATTTCAAATGGTACAAGAAAGGTTATTTTTGTTTTTCTTCGAGTTGGGTTTTAATTTCCTCTTTCAATTTTGGACTTTATTTAGGGAGAAGGAAATGACGTAAGTCAAGTTCATGGTTTATATGAATGAATCTTGGGAGAATCAATAGTAAATGATTTTTTCGCACGATAAACTATTTTGTAAATTCGGAACTGACTTTCATTTTCTATTTAGGAACTGATTATTATTAGATACGACATACTTACTATTATTAATTTGTTTTTTGACATCTTTTTTTATGGTGATGTTCCATGCTGTATTTATTTTTGACATTTAGGTTTATCTTATTTCTAGATTTCAAAAGTAAGTATGTGAAGTTTTTGTTATGAACTAAGGAAAACTATAATACAAAGCCCTTTTTCTTTCGAAAACTTTACTGTCATTATCTTATCAATTCCACTAATGTGAATTTTAAAGTTGTAATTAACAAGAATCTCTTACAATTCAACATGTTGAGGTTTTCTGTAAATATAAAATCTTAAAGTGTCATGCTTTAAAGCTGAAATTTATTTAATAATTGAAATGCTTCTGAATGTTGCGAAAACTAGGGCAAAACTTCTACTGTAACTGAAACATCACTGCTGTTTACTACAATACTAAATTATGTAGTAGATGCCTACTATGCAATTTGCAAAATTTGTACTTACTCTATAAAAATTTGTTTAAAAATTCCTTCGGGACTTTAAAAAAGCACTGTTTTATGTAGTTAACTATTTTTTTTAATTGCTCCAATTGGAAATAGATAAAAGACACTATTGTTCTTAAAAACCCCTTTTTTGTAAACTTAAAGTCTTAAACAAACGGCATGATGCATTATTTAAAATTTAATATTTCCTATTAGTTTTAACTAAATTTACCTCATAGATCCATTCATTGATTGCAACGTGTAATCAGAATATAGGTAGCAAAAAAAACATCACCAAAAGCTTTGTACACAAAAGACATTTTGGTGGATGCTCTCTCTAGGTAAAACTCATTGTTTTGTTCCATTGTTTAGCAAGCCCTGAAAAGGTCAAAGTTCGATCTCCACAGTGCTGCCGTGATGCGGAGATGAACAGACTTACTTAGTTAACGTGATATTCTGCGCAAGAGAAAACATACACGCGGAATTCCCGTCATAGTGATCGTTCTTTTTTTTACATTTCAGTATATTAAAATATTTTCTACCGAAAGAATTAAATTATAAAACAATATGAACATTTATGGTGTAAATTTTTTCAAATCATTAATAGTAGAATTATCTCAAGCGTCTAAACAAATATAAAAAATTCCCCAACTGTTTAGGTAAGCTCTAACGGGTTTGTTTGTAAAAAAAACTTTAAAAATTCAATTTAAAAATTAAAAAATACCAGTTAACATATCTGCTTGAAATTTTAAACTAATAGGGATGAATGTTGACCGAAAGATTAACTCAAAAACATTTAAGTTGTAACAGTATTGGTGGCCTGGGGGACCAATGGCATACAGGTGGGTACGCCTGTCGCAATGTCACCGAGAAGCGGGGATGTCACCCAAAACAAAGCGCAAGCGCTGGGCGGACCGTGGCTTGTCACCTGCAGATACGCCTATTTCGCCTACTCCAGAGTACCACCTGGTGGGGGTTGTTGATATATAATCATGTTCAGATCTCAGATGCAATTACTATAATGTAACTAGTCATTGTTAAACCGCTATAGGGGAGAGCTTTCTTTTTTTTTCGAAAATTAAGAAACAAGAGCTCGAATTATTTATTTGTCAATGAAAAAGAAAAGAAAACTTTATGGTTGTCATTCCTTTTCTAAACAGAATAAGACACACACACGCATTTCTTTTTATTCTTATTTCTTCTGTCTTTTGATATCCATTCCGATTTGTGATATCCTTTTTAGTCACCCCGAGTTTACTGGAAAAGCGATAGTCGCACGTAAACTCGGTCTCATATCGATCTAGCCTTCTCCGTCTTATATTAAACCTAACTAGAAGGGTTTCGATGTCTTGATTCATTTATTAATAAGACTTTGTTGAAAAAATTCACCTGACATTTCAGTTTTTATTCTTCTTTCATCTATCAATTAAACATAATATTTTACAATTAATTACCCACTTTAAAAGATGAAACTGAAACAAAATCGAATAAGATATTTTGTTATACTCAAAAATAGAAATAAAATAAATGCTAATATCACGTCGCACGAGAAAATAAAAGGGAAAAGCGCAGTTAAAGCGCGCAGAGGCGGAGCCCTACAGAATTGTCACTGCAACGACGACTGTCACTTGTCCCCCAAGTGGGCGCATGCGCGTCGTCACGGGGACCATAGGCCGTCGCGACGCTGTGACACGCCCGGCGTCCAGGCGACCCTTGACCCCTCAGTGCCTAACTGACGGTCATATATGTCTGTGTACGCAGCTCCTTCGCTTACACTCTCCCGGCTCCATTACCTCGAAGTGTAACGTAAAAACCCGAGCATTTTTTTTCTTACTATAAGTGGTGAAATGAAAATTAAAAACTTACCAAAATGCAATTTTCTTCAATAGGTAGTTTGACAAAAAATGGTGAGTTTAGTAAAAAAAATTCTTGAAGAAATTGAATAATCACGTGGCTCACATTGGATTCGAGATAATCGAGGAACTAATTGGAAACAACTAATAAAGTGATTAACATGATTCGAAATGCCCCGCGACCTTTTATACAAGGAATTTTAAAGTTTTTCCGAGTGATCGTGTTATCACTCGTTTTGTATATAAATCAGTCGGAATGTAAGTGATAATTGAAATAATCTATATTTTACTGAAAAACTCTTCAAGAAAGATTTAAAAATCCTCTTATAATGACATATTGAGATAAAATAGTAAAATACTTTCAATATACATTCTTTTGAATGAACACTGGGTCAGTACTAATTGATATTTCGTTGAAGAGACCCCACGTGGAGATTGCAATAATACCTTGATAGGATGCTTGCAGAGACCAATTATCCAAAAGCGAATTATACTTTTTTGAAAAAAAGTTTATTGAAAGAACTTAAAACAATAAAGATGACCCAATTCGATGGATTATTCCAGAGTTGTACACTATCCATTTTGTATGTAAACAGTTAAAATCAACTGAAGGTAGTCGATGATAGTGTGTGCTGTGCAAAGCCTGAGGGCTGAATGTTTAACCAATCTGCTAAACACTTGGGTGTATATTACTCTATTAAAATGGTTATTTATCGACAGAATGAAGCAGTTCTATACTACCTCGAAGACAAATTTAATTAAAAGCCTTAGCAATTTGTCTTCCTGTTACTTTTTTCTAAAGGACTTTAAATTTAGTCGATACTATATTTATCATTTACAATTGTTTTACATCTTGTCTATCCTTGTTATAGGAGAAGGAGGGAGTCGAAGTCCTGTTGCACCCAATCAGAAAGAAAGAACCACAACAGAAATGCCTGCAGCAGCACTACCATTAACTGACCGACAATTTCCAACAACTTCAAATACGGGACTCATGATGGAAGTGGTAAGTGTAGTAAACTCATGTCAGACGATTTTATCGATTTAACAGTACTCCCTCTTTTGTAACTTACACGTGCTTAAATATTCTTGTGACAACAATATTGAAAACTTGAAATGTGGAATATCCGATGAACAGTTCACATATTCAGACAAGTATGAACCCCACTACCTACCGACATACTTTCATCTTTTTCTAGGTGATACTCCCCCATTTTCTTCTTCTTTTCCCCCCAAACCTCACGGGTTAGGTAAAATGAGTACTGACCATCTCAAGACGATGTAACATGTGATACGTTAATGAACCAAAATCTCTTTAAGTATCTATTTATTATGTATATAAAATCTCTTAATTTTTAAATACTAACAGGAAGAATTTATTTCCTCCCCAAAAAAAAGAGGAAGAAATAGTGTCACCCAACGCTTAAGTTGTTGCTCATTTAGACGAAAAATGTTGAAACAGTTCATTAATTTTAAGAAAAATTTGAGTTTAATTTGTTTGACGGTAACTCCAAAATTGTCCCTAGATCTAATTAAGAAGTTTAATTAGGAAAACTAGCTATTTTAAAGAAAAATTTCGTTTTTAACCGCCTCCGTTCGGATTCCGTCGAGTTATGAAGGCCTTGGAGGGGGAACTATTGGTTAGTCCTATAGCTCACCATTGCGGCGATTGCAACGGCGCGCGTTCTGAACTGGTTGCATGAATCAATCATAAATATATAAGACATGTGTTTTGGCGGCTTTAAATGGACATTCAGTGAAGGATATAATTTTTTTCCTAGCTATTCCATGGACAGAAAGTGCCTAGTGAATTCTCATCTTCTTAATTTTCAGTTTTTATAAACCCGAAACATTTATTTACCCTAAGAAATTTAAATTTCCGAATGTCAAATATTTAAAGGGATGGTGTGAAATTATATAGTTCTGTAATTAATTAGAAGTTTGGATACTTTTAATGATATAAAGGGAATATGTGAATGTGTATTTAACTTAACGATAAGACTAATAATTGATAAGAGGGATTAAATTACTCCATTTAAGATATATAAAAACCTGAAGTGGTGGTGACGGTAAAATGCAACCGCGTAAGTGATAGTGAGTTTTAAGCATCGATGCTAACTTGCACCCCGATGCTTCTGATGCCTAACAGCGGCAGAAGTTCTTCGCCGGGCCCAAGGAAAGGGCCCTCCACTAGCTACGGGCCTGCTTTAGACCCATATTCGCCAATTAATTTCATGGGAACTTCCCAACATTTAAGACCATCCTTAAGTGTAAGTTTTGGAAACAAAAAGTAAACGAGCCGGTATAATAATAATAATAAGGTTATAATTAGATTCCAATAAATTCCAAAAATGCTTTGGATAAGATTAATAAATATCTTCGAAAAGGATGAACTAGTTTCATCTGTAGTAGGCGTGAAAAAATTTATAGAAAAATTTCTTTTGTAAGCTCAAGGGAAGCTCAACTCAAAATTGGATGTCGGGTAGGTGGAACAAAATATTTAGACGTCAATTTTCAAACAAAATTACATCTAGACATCAGGGATCTCTACAAAATGAGCAGAAAATTTAAACCTGTTTTTATTATAATCGTCGTTTAAATAATTCAGTTAAATTATACGCTTTGGTAACGATTTAGTTGTCATTTAATCAAACATTTAAGCGTCTTGCGTGTTAAGGAACATACCCGGTCCTACAATTACATATACTTATAGCATGGTCACAAGCTGACTATTTCAGTTTTTCTTAAACTTTCAACAAACAAAAAATTTTCTTAACTCTTCCAAGGTTTTTGTTATTATTATCATCATTATTATTATGTTGCAAGTTTCGAGAACTTAAGTTTCATCAAGTTAATTCCTAAATGTATTAACTAATCTGATAAAACAATTGCGTTCAGTTTATTAATTGATTTTAATTGTGTCCACGCGATATTGCTGATGCTTTGTAAGTTTTTAAACAACTCCGGGCGGTTCTCTGCTGCAGCTCTGTTTGCTCGTCTGCATATATTAAAACCAGTGCTCTAACGTAACTTATTACCGATGATTTATTAGCAGGGCCTGTTTAATCAGCCTGTACCTATTTAGTTATGTTTAATGCTAATGTGCTCTAATTTATTACATCTGATACATCGGTCATTATTGTTTTTACGGCAATTAACCGACCGTCCTTATTCATAAATATTTTCTAATCTCTAATTATCTGTCGAAAGTATCCATAGAATTTACAGTTACATAAGTGTTTGACAGCTTTGAGGGTTAGAAGTGAATTAGGTGTCGGATGAGATGTTTCCACGAAGTGACAAGTTTATCGAGTAAAGAAATAAAAACTACTATACGGTTCTTTTTGTAAATTAACTTTCTTTTGTACAAATTGGACCTCACTTTAATATTTCATATTTGAAAATATTTGTTTAAAGCACGCAAAAAATGGCTGAAGATAACAATCTATAATTATACGGAAAAAAAGTGGTTTTTGAATCTTTCAAAATTGTCTTTCTTCTGTTAAGTTTCGTGAACAAAGAAGTGGTGCACGGTATCGCATGTATTCCTAGAAGTTATTTAAAAATTGGAATCGTTGGCTTGTCAACATATCACACCGTATGTTGTTCGACTGGAAGTTAAAGACTATAATCCCCTTGGAATATGCACGAGCTTTTAAGCTTCTTAGGACTGCAAAGCAAAATAGAACGCAAGCGAGTTTGGCCTTTAACAAAATTTGTCACGAAAACACGAACGTACATCGATGTTAATTGGTTATTGGACATGTGTCGATTCAGTCATGAACAGGTCTATTGTTTGTACCTGCTTCGATTGCCCTTTCAGGAGAATTTTTAACAAGTCTGTGGTTCTTCACCATGTGTTCCCAAATTCTGTGGCCACACGATTGTCATATGTTCTTTACAGCTATAATTACAGACGTTTAAGTGGCGTGTAACTTTGTTAAGGGTTTGTCGATAAATTTTTATATTTTTTCAGAAAATACGATATTGCTGGTTATAGTTTTATTGCGGCATAATCATGACTAGCGAGCTAGGATACAATTAATCATCATCCCAACGCGCATCCGTATCAACACGGTTTACACACGACTGTTTTATTTTCGAATGATTGGAAACGCAATCAGAAAATTGACACGTATTCATGAATTTGGCACGTGTCAACCGAAACTAGCTTTATATGCAAGTTTACATAAATTTGATAAATATTAATTACGCCTACATTAAATGTAATCTCATTATTTTAAGAGCATACAATAGTATTTATTATATTATATATTAAAACTAACAATATGGCCCCCAGCTGGATAGACAAGTCCGACGTCCAACGGCCAGGTGCAGGATTGGGCCAGGCCATATTGTATAATAAGTACAGTCTATAATAAATTATTGGGAGGCTGAGATATAGAACATCGAATACATCCAACTTATATATACCTGCTATAAGATATGGTTATTTGATTCGGCGCTCACGAATACTAATGTTTTGACTGAATGTGAGTTACAACCGATCTAAATTAATCTTAAGTGGAAGCTTAGATCTATTCTCTTTAAGAAGATCCGCAACCATTTGTTTTAAGCTTTTAATTCTCAACATCTAGTTATAGAAAGAAAAGTTTACTAAATAAACTGGCTGGAATGATTAAATTTGTAAGGAGAAATTTTTAAATTATTGATGGTGTGTTACACAAAAGTTACAAGAAGAAAAATATAAATGAAGTCTGTCAAATGTAACAATCAAATTTTTCTTGCTACGTACTGATAAGTATGTTATTATTGCAATCCACAAAACAAATTAAATCCAGTAATTAAGATAGGACGATTTTCAATATGTTTACAAAAGGTTCAAGTTAAGAAACCAGTTTTTAAATGAAACTGTCAGTTTTGTTGCTTATCTCGGCGCTGTTAAATAGTTAACTGTAATAGATTTTTCCTTTTATTTCTTCTTACTTTGATGCTTTCGATTTTTTGGGTTAGTTTGGATACAATTGTAATTGTTTGTTCAAAATTAAAAATATTCTATTGTATTTTCCGAGATGTAATTTTAAAACAATCATTTTGATGAATCAGATAAATAAATAAATAAATGTGTGTTATCAAAATTTAATTTGGAATCACCTTTCAGCAAGTCTAAAATGAAACAAAACTTTTATGTTTTCCTTATTGTAATTGTACAAAATTTAGTTATACAAATTAATTAAAAATTCAGTAAACAAACAGTCAAATCAAAAATATTATAGAATCTCTTAAAACTTCTCGTTTTGCTAAATTTAAATTCCTTCTGGTCTGAAAATGTTATGCAAACGTTTACGATACAAAATCGTTAATTACCAACTGAAATTGGTCTTATTTAATTATCGCATATTCGTTCCTAAAATGCAAATCATTCATGTTAATATTAAAATAAACCACTATTAACATAACCTTAAAATCCTCATTTATTGCTGCTTTGATATAATCGGGAGAAATTTAACTTTGTGTATTTTAACAGAACAATAGTTTTTTTTTTACATAAAATTAGCAGTTTACATGAAATAAGCAAAATTATGCTAATTGCGCGTTATCGAAGATTCGGCCTCGCAAATCTAAACTGTACTAACAAATATTTCTATATTGTTTTATACGTTTGACCTTTTTATAATTGAAATGTAGAATTTTATAATTATTCATCATAAAATATGCGCATGTTCTATTTACACGTGTATTAATTAATTACCTGCAATTAAAACAAATATGTAAATAATCTGTAAATATTGATGTATGTTATCAAATGAGACAATGTATGAATTAAAATTTATTTAAAAATATAGATTTTCTACCGTATAACAGCCAACAAGATTAATTTAGATGAATGCGTGGGGAGTTTTTGTAATAGGATTACATATTTACTGACCTCCTATACATAATTTAAACTAATTGAATTAGTTTATCAATGTTTCAATTCAATTGAATTCTCTGCTTGTGGGTATTTTTAAATTATTTCTTCATTTTTAAATCGGATTGTACGGGTTTCGGTTGTTAATTTTTTTGGGCCTCCCGAATTCCTACGCATAACATTTTCAGTAATTTAAGTGAAAAGTGAAGCGAATTCTGTTTGGTAAACACATGTATTGTAACTCCGACAACGATCGATGAGAATTGGCGGTGTGTGAAGCATCGGAACCGGCCAAGATTCTGACCTATCTGCCGCGAAAAATACAATCGAATAGTAAAATATCTGTTTAGCATATAGGGTGTGTATGTGTGTGTATTTAAATAACTACATCGTTTTAGTAGTAGGCTTAAGGTGGCCATTGTTGCTGAAGAAGTGCTACTAAAATACATTATACGTATAAGTTTATTTAATAATGTAGTCTGCCTGATCGAGGATAGTTTGTGGGCGGCTATTTTCAATCTGGGCGGCTCAAGTGATGCCTTATGAATTAACAGAAAGAATTTACATGTACAGGTCTGATGTCCTGTAAACTCTTTTACACCTACATTCACTCAGTTAAGCAGCTTCTAAAAAAGCTCCCGTTATTTTCGATTTTTCGATGTCGTGTTTGTCAATACTCCTCGACAACCCTTATAATTCCGTTATTAATAAAAGTTCACCTTGTATGTGTAAGACTAATAAAAATATTTATCGTCAAACAAATTAAACAAAAGACACGCTCTTCGTTTCCCTACTAAGAATATTCAATTTTAGTAGCTTACTTAATGTAATGCAATTGTTTTGACAGACGCACGCGTTTTATATTAGGTTCGACACGCGTTTGTTCAATCATTTTATATCTCAATAATTCGCTCAAAATATACTCATTATTATTTTAAGTATTTCTACTCATAGTTTCACGCCGTTATTTACATTTTTATGGTTTTATAAAAAGAACACCTGTTTATTAATTAATTTATGGTACAACTCGATTTCTTTTTATGGTACCATCAGATTCCTTTTAAAATATTAAGGATTTCACGTGTTTAGAGTTAGAAAGCGAGAAAGAAACTTAACAATTTGAAACAACTCATTAAATAATATTTCAAACAATTCTTTTGTAAAACAGGAAATCTCACTTCAAATACTTTTTAATTTTTCATTACACTTTTCGGTCGTTTTTTAAATAGGAGTTTTATTTAAAATGATTTATTTCTTAATTAGCTTTTAAGCTTCTAGCTGCTCTTAAATTTGTCAAGGATGAGATATAGAAATTTTTCTAATTTATATTAAAATTTTCCCGACTTCATTTTACATGCCGATGAGTTTACCTTGAATTAATTATGGTTTTATTACCTAACAGATTTTTACTACCGTTGTTTCGAGCAAATATAATAATTTCATTTTTTAAATAACATGACAGTACAGATCTATTGAAAAATGGTCGAATCTACTACGAACACACTGAAAACCTATCAGTGGAAACTGTAACTGTAATTTAAGGCAATGACACTATGAGATGAATTGAAAAAAAGATTAAATCAAAAGAAAACGGAAATGTTTAAGAACAAGCTTTCTTTACTTGTCCACTTTTGATCTTCTGTTGTTATTTTGTTATGGAACAGCAACACTTTACTATGATCGAAAACTAGTTGGTACAAACTAATCATGCATATAAGCTCTGAACTGTTTAACTTGCTAATCTTTTTGGAGCTATATCTAATTAAAAGTTCAAGGTCTATTTGAATTCATTCAGGTCTGATTTGGCCTGTATTCTTTTGAAACACTGTTGCTCTGCTTCATCATCAAAATTGGAAACAAGAGTGCGATTCTTCTTCCACAACCCTATAATGACTAACTCATACTGTTTAATAGAATCCTCATTTTGTAAGATTTAGTTTGGTTTGTATTGTCGTAAATTTGTATAAATTTTGTTTCGGTATGTCCGGACCCAAGTATTATAAAGAAGACCATGAATGGCTGAAGTATGAAAAGAATAATTTTATCGAGACTTTTCTATATTTCTCTGTATATAATGATAATTCGCAAAATCTAGAAACGTTTGCTAGAAAGAATGTGTACGGTTAGTTAAACTGGTCATTTACTTTGCTTGTAATATCCCAAAATATCACTATAGTAAAGTAGAGTTCATCTTGAAATACGAACACTTGCCGTCGGCTCAATTATTTTTCAATTTAAAAGCCATCGCAATCAGATATATTCCAATTAAAATAATCTTTTAGAGAAAACTTACTTTGGCTTGCCTCTGAAACACAAAAAAATCACAGATCTCTCGAAAACACTAAACAACGAATTTGCTATAACAAACTATAAAACAAGAAAGTCAGCAAAATACGTTTTTTAAATGTAAAATCGAGCTATCGATGAACAGGCGACCCATGAGATTTTTTGATTTAAATCATTGATTAAAAATGCCTTAGAAGACAAATTACAATTAATATAACTGTCAAGCATTTTGGTATATGTCAGTCAATTAAAGGATAGGTTTCCTGAACGACTTCAATTTCGAACCAAACAAATAAGCAAAATCTGTGTTATTGGTCTGCCAAAAATCTTGAAGTTCTATTAAAAAAAAGGCTGCATTCTTCTTAAAAGAATGTTTGTTGTAGCGTATGCTCACTTGGAATTTCAGGCCTTATATTTCTTCCAAGATCAAATGAGAAATGCAGTAGTCATTAACAGTGAATGATATGTGAAGATATTGAACGTGCGAGCTTTCGTGTCAAATTTATCTATGGAAGTTCTGCAAAAATTGTTTCCGAGCCGTTTAAAGATTAGTTTTAGGTCATAGGTTTGTACACGGTATCCGAATTTTAAGATTCAGTCCTCACCGTACTGATGTCTTGATAACAGTTTTTTATACGTAAAGGGGATATAAGCATGAAGGATCATAAGAAAATTGCAGTTAACCGTTATTCCACTACACAAGACACTCCTTTATTGTGGCAATAAAACTTTCTTAATATAAAGCTGTTCCATATCTGCAGATTTGCACACAAAGAACTATAAAAACTAGAATTAGAATAAGAACTAAAAAGCTATTGGAAGATGCAATAACAACATATGTTTTGATTTATTCTACGTCCAATATCAGATGTCGTGTGGACAAAAATAAGATCGTCTGGTAAACGGCCGAGGAAAATTTAGAAATAGATACTTGCAAGTTCGGTCGTCTGCAAACGGTCTTTATTTTTTGTGGAGCTATGTCAAATCAAAAGTGTGACCAAAACACATCTGAAACTTTGGAGGGCTTAAAGAATAACGTAAATTGCTAAAATTGCATCTGATTTATGTGATTGCTTATTGATCACTTCTATTATTTCTTCTATATTTACATTAATCTTGGAAATCCCTGGTAATGTTTTCAAAACTTTCCTCAGTACTCTTTTCACTTTGCAGATGAGTTCGTTAAATCATCAACATCATTACGACTTATGTACTGTCTTCTGTCTAGAATTGTATCTTTTTTTGACATGAACCTAAACAAGCAAATCTAATCTCAATAATACTCTAGCGATTCTCTTTTGTAGATATCTTCAACTGATGATTTTTAGGTTAACCACATCTAACTTCTCATTATTGTCCATTACAGCTTGATGCTGTTTCGACATCGTGTAGCATTGAAGCTTAATTCTGTCTCGACTCATTTATCTATATAAATTTAGAATATTTGACTGTTTTGTTGGTTTGCAAGAAGAATAGCAGAACAGATGCTTTTAACATTCTAGAGACATCTCTGCCTCTGCTATTGTAAATTTTAAAGTAATAGCCAAATATTATTCTTGTGACTCAGCTTCCATACCTGAAACCCTATTGCACTTTTTATCTCTCTCTGTGTTTGTAGCCTTCCGCCTTTGCACTTAGAGGTATTTTCGTTTACCTCTCATAGAGGTTTTACTTTGTTTACTATTAAAACTTGCATTTATTACTTTATAAAAAAATTGCCTGCAATGTAAAACATAGCAAGTAGTTGTTTGTTTACTTGCATGCTTGAATAGTTCTTTTGTATATAAATTTAGTAGATTTGTTTTGGTTGGTGCAAGTTTTGCCCATATGTTTATAGACATTAATTTCGTGCAGTAATCATTTTCTGTAAAATTGGACATAACTAATGCATGTGCCAATGATGCTGATTATTCAAAAACTGTGATTATTAAAGAAACTAAATTTGATAGATTTGTTAATTGGCATTACAAGCATTGCAAATGATTGAGTTGAAATTATTAGACTTTGATTTCTGACTGCTAACTCTTCTGCTCTGTTCTTGTGTCGCCTTGTCTTTTGGTGTTGATTTTGATTATTTGCCAATTTTATTTATGACATTCCCAATTTTGAGGCTGTATATCAGGCTGTTTGCAGAAACAGATCCGAGTCGTTTTTGTAAACGCTTTGAAATGTTTCGTCACTGAATAAACACTTTTATGTATGTTTCTACGAAAAAGTTTGAAGATTTGTCAGACCAAAATCAAATAGTTTGAAGGATAGAAATCTTGGCTTAGCTATCGAAAATGTACAAAGATGGTCAAGTAGCAAAATATTAATTTTAATTATTAATTACCCAAAAAAAATTAAAAATCAGAAACTTGATTCTAAAGTACTAGACATGAAGAAAATTGACATGGATCTTTTTTTCCCTAAGGTTCTGTCTAACTTGTTTTGGTATCCGTCGGTTTTCGATATTCTCGGTATTTCCTTACACTGAGAGAGTTTTTTTATTATTTTTGCTACAAACATTTGTATAGAAATTACCATAGTATATCGTAACCTAAAGACAGAAGTTGTGGCAATAAACTGTAATGAGTAATGACATAGAAATAGCTTGTATAAATACTTTGTACACTATAGTGAATGCAGTGAATACCTAATGTTTCGACTAAAATTTGTTATTGGTTATTCTCGGTTAGGTTACTATTAAATATATTTCTGTTGAAGTAGATTTTTAATTGACACAAAACAAACTAACAGGCTTAGTAGATCGATGTTCAAAATAAATCAAAACCCATTGGCGCGATACAGCATGTGATTATGGTTTCTTCTTATAGGCTTTGTTCAGCAGCTTTGCTTTTTAGATGGTAGATAGCTTTGTACTTCATGATTTTGTTTGGCTTTTTAGTCTTTAAGTTTTCGTTGCTTTTTTAATTTTTGACCTTTTGTTTTTACGTGTCAATTGTCTTCAAACTATTGGAATATCGTTTTGAGCTGTGTTATTTTTAATGTCTTCTTTTATTATTTTCAAGGCAATTAATAAATATCTAATGCTCCTAAAACTTAAAGTAAAGCAAATTCACAGAATTCTATATCATGACAAATGCTTTCCTTTTCTTAACTTTTGAGTTTATAAAACTGCAGAAAAGGCAGTTATGGTATCATAGAGGAATGATTCGTATCGTTGAAATACTTTAGGCCAATCAAGTTTTTTGGGCAAGCTGACCTTTAGAGAGCCACTTGGTATATTTGTAGGTTTAGGTTTTCCAAACCCGCAAAGTCTTTCTAATTAACTGGCACTCTGAAAATGAAATATTAGTAGATAAAAAATGACATTGACAAATGAGCTTTAAATGTTAGTTCTCTGGGTTCTTAAAGTTATAATGGACTTTTAGGCCAGTCAAGATCTTTTTTGAGGCGTAGTCTTTTATTAACAATCAACTTTATCTTTTAATCTTTGATTATTTACACGATGCAGTATTCAGATTCAAAAGATGAACCTAAAAAACAAATTTTGCAAACGGACCTACACTAAACTGATCTTAGAATACATATTGAAGCTTTCCAAGTCAGACATACTTAGGATTTTTTAAGTCGATTAACATTTCAAACCGCTTGGGTCTTGGAATTCAACTTTCAGAGTTGATTTAGCTTTTAACGGCTCTCGAGCTCTGAGTCATTTGAATTTTTGAACTTTTTGAATCAATAAAAGCTTTTAAGCTGTTTGGACAATTATACCAAGAGTGTGATCTTGCGTAGTTAAGGCATATTTATTATCGTTTGGTATGTCTTCGAGTTAGAAAATCAAAAATAATCAGAACCTCTGTCTATATTTCTTTAGAATGATCCGAATGAATTATTTTTGCGGACCATTTGAGTAATTGATTCACTCTTCGAAGCTATTGAAACGAGCGTTACATTTTTAAATGGTTTGGTTTTGTGATAGCTTGGTCAAAATATGCTTTGCTAACACTTCTAGCTATATGGAGCGTTACATTTAGTAAAGCAAAGGAGATTGTATAAGAATAGTCTATTGAATTGAGATTGAGATCTACGATATAGTATTTCAGTTTTATAGTTGCCATGCTTTTTTTAAAGTCAGATTTGAATGTTTTCATTCTTCTGTACTGTGCATATTTTTTACATGGTTTTCATACCATTTTGCGTTGGATGGCTGGTTTTTATTATTTAAATTTTTGTGCGATGAATCTGTATTTGTTTGTGTTTGGTTTGTAAATGTTTTGTTAATTTCGTTTCTAACCATAGTTTGGAAGCTTGCAAAGAGATAGGGAATTGACTTGGCTTTTTCAATTCGTTGCGGAGATAAGAACAGCTGTAATAATATTTTATGCGGCTCTATCTGTTAAAGAAGTGATTACTGAGTCTTTCTTAGAAGCACAGATAATGAAAATGGAAATTTCTGTATTCATTTGTGCTACACTATTATGCCGACATTCTGATTTTTTGTCTGTTTGTATTTTCCAAAGAGTTCAATGGAGTATTTAAAAAAGCAACGTACGTAACCTATAGTTTCTGATATTGTAGAAATTCAATCAAAACAAAAACTGTTAACAGTCGAAGTATCTTCCTTCCTCTCATAGTAATACTTGGGATGCCGTTTAACTGAAAGACTGTGCAAAATTGTACTTATCAATTAATGATTAGCTAACTAAATTTCCAACAACTCTTAATTGTAAGCAAATGTTACCTATAAAGTAAGTACACTATAAATTTAATAAATTACCCCGAGTTATAATATTTTTTATATCTATTAGTACAAGACAGGAGCTTTTTCATCCTCCTTATAAAAGAAACATTACTTGGTTATAATTGAAAATTCTAGTAACATTACAGCATCTTTTGTAAACGACTCGTTGGCGTAAGGGGTAACCTAAAAATATACACATTAGCTGTACGCATAAATTCGTAAATGCTCCTGGCGAAAATCATTAAAACCCTAATCTACCCTAACTCAGGGTCAAAAACAGTAAAATTAAGGTCCTGGTAATGTTAATTTTAAAGTTGACTGATTTGATTCTATATTTAACATTTGTCCTGAAATTGTAACGCATGAAGGATACTTCTGTGTATATTTTCACGGCTATTTTTGTACTCTTCTGCTATTTTCTTCTTTAATGTTACGCGATTGTTTTATGTTCAGCGCATCAATTAAATACGCCGGAATAATCGTGTCAGTTATTTTTGTCTCTTAATGAACTTTAACCTTGAATATACCCTTCACTTACCTCTGTACATCTGATAAAATTTAAAATGTCGAAAATACTTTTTCAGGGGTTTCCGTTAGGTTTATTTAAGATTTTCACACTTTAATAGTTTTATGGCTTATTTTTATTATGTAATAATAATCACCGGTGTTGAGTTGTAAATTACCAAAAAAGGTTGTTATTTATGTAAAAAAAGACCTGTGGAATTTTTACTGCGCTGGTGACTAGAAAGGTTTTTATTTTAAGCTTATGTTTACAATTTAAATTCTTCATCCTTGAATATATTCAGATTTTAGGTTAATTCTAGATTTGCCATCTTGATTTACTTTTTTATATTATAAACTCACACTTTTCAAAAATCTAGAAAAAATGGGAAAGTCGTCGGCTTTCTGATACTGTTGAAAAATTTCGACCTTTCCAAAGCATGCATTATATAAAAGACGACTGCTTGTTAAATCAAAACAAACTTGCATTAAAAATATTTCTACGAATGTCTTGTCAACTTTGCTCTTAACTTATGTATGTTATGATAATATTGATAAGGAAAAAACTTTATGTTTACGAAATTGTGCTTTAATCGTCATTTTTCATGTGGTTATTCAAGCAGATTGATGTCGTATGTGGTGGGTTAACGTTAATCAGAGTAGTGTAAATTAATTCGAGGTGTAATTCAGATGATACTTAATAGTTTATGGTAATTTCGGGTATGTCTTATTTATTATTATGTCATTATTATCACAAATGCATAAAGCGCGTTTACAGAGATAGAGATTATAAGTGTTAATAGGGTTAGTAAAATGCGCTGTTATCTAATTTTGAAATTAAAAGTAATAACAATGATAAGATTTATTCTTATATTTATTTTTTCATTTTTGATGCAAAACTGGTGCATATGTGTAAGGAAATATAGGGAATAATTTTGATTTGACGTTTTCAATCGTATCTGAGAATCTGGGCATGTTTTGATAATTCTAGAACTGTAATTGTTTCTTGTAATTGTTTTTAATACATAAAGAGGATGAATGTTTTCTCAATATCTCAAAAATGACAAATTTGCTAAGAAACAGTTTCTGCCTGTTTTAGCTCTCCAGATTTCTCAAACAAGATCGAAGCTCTACAGGGCAGATTAGCATATAATAATTGAGGTTATCTACTATCAATATTTAGATTTGATCTTTTGGTGTTGAAATAACATCAAGTTAACAGTCTTTAAATTCGAGAAGATAGATGAGATCACGGATGACTCCAACTACATATGAGGAGCAAAATCATTTTTGCCCAGCAACTCAGAGTCTCAGACAGTTCTATGGTGGTAAAAGTGATCTCTTAAAAGCATTCTTATTTGCACAGAAATGGTGTTTCAAGATTGAGAAATTCTTTCTCAGACACTTTTGGGGCAGAATTAAACAACAAAAGGTCATTACCAATTTTTGGAATGAAAACTATGCCATCAAATATATTTTGAATAACGATATGGATGAAAAGATTGTAGTCGAACGACTATCTCATCATTTTGAGACTTCAGTGATAAAGAAGGTATATAAAGATAATATATTTAGATTCTAACATTCTAGATTATATAAAGAATGGTAGACCCAAAATGTCAACTTTGTCCAGATAGACAGAAATGGTACTAGTAATAATAGAAATAACCAAAGTAACAGTAACATTAATAGAAACAATTAGAACACTGAAAGGAATTATAATAATTATTGAAATAATATTTAGATGCAAATTTTCTATGTAAAAACTTAAAATCGATCCAGTTGTTTTTGGGTTGCAGCAACTTGAAATTTTCCCAAAATGAAACCTTTCTGATTGTGTGCTGTTAACTTGGTTACTAGACAACTGTTGCTCAAATAAATAATTTCGAGAGACTTATGGCTCCCCAAATTTAGATTCCCAGTATGGTGGATCCAAAAATCTGTCTATGTTTAAGAGAATAAAATTGGAGATTCTTTTCAATTAAGTAAGGTAGTCATGCAGAAATTTGTAAACTTATTATGCGAATATGTATCGAATTGATTCATTACTAACAAGAAGACTTATTTGTTTATCTTGCAGTTATGACGCAGTTACTGATAAGAAATTAGATAGCGATAATTGTGTTCACCGAGGAATGCATTTATTTATTGTTTCGTATAAATCTGATGCGCATCCAATTACTTTGGTTTCGAAATTCGATTCATTATTTGGAGACCTTTTATGTTTTCTTGTTCTCGATTTGTACTGGCTGGCTATCTTCTAGCTTAAAAAATATTTTATTTTATATTTACTGAACTTGTGCTGATCAAGTTGAATCTTATCATTGCTCAACGTTGCGAGTTTTGATGATATGGAGTCTTTTCAATCTACAATTTTCCGAAAATAACGTGAGGAGGTTTCATTTATTTTTGTTGCTCTATCACTTTAGAAGAGAAACACTTAATTATATATAATTAGTTATATTAATAATAATAATACAGAACCACTGAATTTTCTCTAACGTGAGGTTAAAATCTCGTTTCTCTTCTACCATAGTTTTACTGTATACATATCTACCAACCACTTACCCGTTTATACTTGACATTAAAACTAACTTATCTTTGATCATATATATAAACATGTGTAAATTGCAGAAAAGTGAAACAGTTTAATTATTTTCAAATTAATTGTAAATAATAACACCGTTTCTAAACATAAAAACTTCGATAATAACAACAGAGCCAGGTACTCTCCGTAGTAATAAATTCAAAATAACGACTTATAATCGCCACTCTCTTAGTTACATTTTCAATGTAATGGATGCGATAATATAGGTGTAAATTATAGTAATAATACGTAAAAATATCAAAAGAATTAAAATTTGAGTAATTAAAGAAATTTGTATTCGTAAATCTTGTTTATCTGAAGAATGCCTAACTTAACAAATGAATAAAGATGTAGTAACTATGTAAAATTGCAAGAGGAGTGAGAAACAATGTGAAGTTGTATGTAGTACAAGAAGATGTACTTGTAATTTTTCAAGTGTAATTACTAGTTCCAATAAATCAATCGAAATTGCCGGATAATTAAGAAGGTTATTATTTGTATATGCAAATATCGACGCGGTTATTGCTTTATTACTGTAGGTATACCGGGCAAGTTCGTTTTTCATCGTGCTTGCTCCATTTCAAATAAGAAATGCAATAGCGCATTAACATGTAGATATTTTAAATAAGTTAAATCGAATTTACCAAAGTGCATGGAATAATTCTTATCTCATGACCTTGGTGTACTTGTTAATGTATGAGTGCGACATGTGACATCCATGTTTAATGATGCTATAATTATAAACTGCACCTTTGTGTCCAGCCGCGATCATCATGGATCACAAAACATACATATGCAATTTTTCTGTTGTTCATAAATGATCTCATTAAATGATTACAGATTAATTGCTAATAAGTAAATAATTCAATATTATCTGCTAATGGCTCAATTTTGAATTAAAAACTATTTAGTGGCAATATTGATTTGATTTTTATCCAATTTTGCAATTGCTTTGTTTCGAAAGCCTCAGTGTAAAACTTTCCCGTCTCTAACTAAATCATTTTAAAAATATCGCAAAAATAATTAGCAGAGATAATTTATATCAAAGCAAAAAATTTATCAAGTCCAAGGGGTATCAATTTTTAAGTGTAGATAAGTATAACAAATGCAGTTGCACTATAAATAAAGTCTTGCAAGTATATTTTTATATATTTCAGTTTCCAAGCTTTTATTATGTAAAAAGAAATTATGAAAATCTTAATTATGTAAACAATAACTAAGCGCAGTAAATTTCCCCGATTGCGACATTTTTAGAGTTCCTGTCATACATTGTATATGTTACGCCGAATTTACGGAAATGCCTAATACACGTATTGCGCAATATTTGGCCTAGTTCATGAAATTGGCAATGTCCTTGCTTATTCCGTGAAAATATACAAAGTATTGCTTATTATACGAATTCGGCAAATAATTCTTTGCTTTTTACGCGCATTGAGCATAATCCAGAATTAAAGGTTATGTTTGTTTTTTAGTCATGTTTTAGTGCGTTGAGATTAACGTTGATAGTGTGTTTTTGTTCTGTTTTGTTTTAAAAAATATATAATATGGCCCAAATAGCAATAATAGATAATAAGAAAACTGTGTTATGGACCGAGGATTATGAAAATGAAGTAATACAGATTTTAAAGGCAATACATGAGAAGCAACCCAATATTAATAAAAATCGTCAATTTTATCACATCAAAAGTTCGTTTAATTTAACAAACCTAGCAGGAGTAACAAAAGTATGCCGTATTAAAGATAACAGGATTATGACAACTAAGAATCACGCAATTAACGTTATTCGAGATTTGCACGTAGCAAAGACGTATAAAAAAGTGGCGGAACATTATGCAAATATTCCGATGTCTATGATTAAAAGATATATAGAGCAGTGCGAACGTTGCACAGAGAAAAGTAAGAAAATTACACAAGCTGGTATTGTAGTTGGTCCAATAATTACCCAGGATTTGAACCACAGAGCACAGATGGATTTAATTGATTTTCAAAATTTACCTGACGGTCCATACAGGTATATACTGCATTATAAAGAACATTTAACGAAATTTAGTTTATTGCGACCTTTGACTTCTAAGCGAGCAGATGAAGTGGCGGAAGAGTTATTCAACATCTTTTCTGATTTCGGGGCACTCATGTATTACAATCTGATAATGGCAGAGAATTTACTGCAAATATCATAAAAGAATTAGCAGTTCTTGGGTAAGACTTGGTCCTTGTAAATGGCAGACCTAGACATCCTCAAAGCCAAGGCTGTGTGGAAAGAAGTAATGCCAGTGTAAATGATTCATTAATTGCATGGATGCTTGATAACAAGACTTCATCGTGGTCTACAGGCTTAAAATATGTTCAGTGGGCAATAAACACGAGCTATCTCGAAGCCATTAAAATGCAGCCTTATAAAGCTATGTTTGGGTAAATTCCAAAGCTTGGGTTACGCTCTTAAGTGCCAGAAGAGTTTCTGGAAACGATCTCTAATGGAATATTAGAAGAAGACATGGAAAGATTACTGCAGACAGATAGTATTGCAGACGAATCCTTAGTTGATGACTCATCATACAATTTTGAATCTCTTAGCAGAAATAATAATAGCTGAAGATGTTCATGAAAATCCTGTTTCATGTTTAGATTCTCTACCACAAACACTTACGGTAGATGAAAACGTGTCAGAAAGTAATCTATAAATTCTGTTATTTATTTTGTGTTAGTTACTTATTTGCGTTTTATTTATTATAGGCATTAGTGAGCTACGTAAAAACAATTTATCTGGTCATATTGATAGAGAAAATGTACCTGTTGATGATGCGGAACATCCAGATATAGAAGATGATCTAACTGATCATATTGGTACAAAAAATCAACACGAGAAAGATCATCCGGCTTTAAAGCTAAGAAAAACCGCCCATCTTAATATATTAAGACAAGCGAATAAAATGATGGAAAGGACCAACAAAACATTGGGATCATTAGCGATTGGTGATAATGTATTAATAGGTAAGGGATAATTCTTGGTATTTCTTCTTCTTTATTATTCTTTAACTATAGGCATAAGCGAGTTCGATAGGGTAAGAGAAGATCCACCAAATCTTATTGGAGTAATTCGAGAAGAAAATGAAGGTAAATTTAAAGTAGGAACCAAGCATGGGATTATTAGTACGTGGATGGAGAGAAATTGTTCACAATCGACCAGATTCAACAAAATTCAAGTCGGTGACGTGCCTAACATTGAATCCAATATAAGAACTCTCGTTCGAATGGATTCCGTAGGTATTGGACAAGGCTATCAAAGGTGCAATTGTACACAGAAATGCAATACAAAAAAATGCAAATGTGTTAAAAATAAGTATTTGTGCAATTCAGCATGTCATGCTGGTAAGTCATGCAATAATCACGAATAAATCAAATATATCTAGTTACAACGTTAGACATTTATTTACTTCCATTTTAAAGTTGTAGTTTTTTTCAGTTTTCATGTTATTTTTTTAAGTTTGTGATCTTTATAAGCTTTATGTACTTTGTTTTCAAGTTTATGTATCTTTTCTTAGATCATAATAAATCTCGTCGTATAACTCTTTTATTGTTTGGTACATATTAAATCATTGGTTTGCGTATTTCATGAAATATGCAGCTATATCTATTAAATTTGCCCAATTCACGTAATCTTTCGTGAAATAGGCAAAAATTTGCCGTTTACATGCATTAAGCATTTCCGTAAATGCGGCGTAACATATATAACAAATCACGAGTATTTAATGATAATAAAAAAAAAAGGATTACGAGTAAAATTATGTTATTGTTATTCTTAATTGATTAAAACTTATTTACCAATAGTAATTGAGTGTTTAATCAAATTACCGTATTCCATTTTGTTTTTACTGATAGATAATATGTGAGAAAACACACTAAACAAGTGAAGATTGCATTATAATGGATTAATTCTTCGGAAGCATTAAATTCAATTTATTTTTTAAGGGTCATCTGTGGAAAACACACATAAAAAACCAAAACCAAAACAAATTGCTCTTTTGTGTACCTACTTCTAATGCTGTGATGCATACACGATAGAAATTGATTTTGTAGTTTTGGCCTTAATTTCAAATTTTCTTGTTACCATTTCTATGATAGTCCATTTGTGGTTCCTTCTTCTTATCTACTTATTGAATTTTATGGAGAATTCTAGTAATTCCTAACTTGAACTTTGTCTTTACATTAGGTACCTGATGGCAAATTGTATACCAAAGAAACTTCTTCAAGTGTAGCCATGGATTTATTTTTGGATATTGATGACAGTGTATTATCTATTAAAAATGAAGCTACCAAAATAGGTTTTATCTTGTCTTTGTCTCACTGAAAATTGACAAAACCTACACTTTTCCCATATAATCTAACGTATGGGGAAAAATTTGCACCTTTTTAAGCTCAAATTAGCAGGCTATGTTAACATTGTAGACTGCTGCATATAATTTAATTATAGTCTGTTGTTAAATGATTTATACTTTTTGGGCGATAATTATTACTGTACACCTTCCTCTTCAGAGTAGCCCAAAAATCTTCGATGGGCTGCAGTTGTTGGTGCATGTCAGTTGTTATAACGAAGAAAGTCGGAGAATTTTAATTCGTGATTTTATGATGAAAAATTCAGATTCTAAAAAAGTGTGATACTGTGAAACATTTTGTTCAGATGGGATTTAAACGTAGAAGTGTTTATCACGTTCTAAAGAAGATTGATGATAATATTTCATTAGAAAGGAAGCTAGGTTTAGGGAGAAAATGAACTTTAAGTAATCCAAATGAAAGAAGAAAACTGAAGAAAGCAACTGCTGGTCGTGTTGCAAAGTCTTACCGTGAGTTGGACAAGAAATCTCACTGTGATCATAAAACAATCAAAAACATTGACTAGACATGGGTGTTAAGAGAAGATCACGATACGCCAAACCGAAAGTTACTGAGGAGCAAGTTCAAGTTCAAAAATCACTTTTAAAGATCTTGGTTGAAAATGTGTTCAATACACAAAATAACGTTACTTGTATTATGGATGATGAGTCCTATTTCACTTTGGATGGAAATGAGTGGCAAGGACATTATTACTACCATCACCCTTCAGTTATAAACAGCAAGTATACAGAACACATAAAGTTTCCAAAGAAAGTTTTAGTGTGGTTGGCAATCAGTGAACGGGGGATTTCAAAACCTGCATTCTTCAAAGCAGGATTGGAAATCTCAGCGGGTAGATATTTAAAAGTCTGCTTGCCCAAAGCGGCAGCATTTATTGCTGATAAACACAAAAATAAAAATGTAATTTCTTGGCCAGATCTCGCTTCGCTCGCAGAAATGGAAAGACTGGGAATTCTCTACATCAAGAAAGAAGAAAATCCACCAAATATACCACAACTGCAGCCCATCGAAGATTTTTGGGCTACTCTGAAGAGGAAGGTGTACAGTAATAATTATCGCCCAAAAAGTATAAATCATTTAATATCCAAAATAAAAAAGAGATAAAACATATGCCACCTACAACTTATATAAGCAGTATGCAGAAAGTTCCATTGAACTGCCGCATAGCGCACAAAAAAGGAATGAATTATTTTTACATTAATTATAACACTGTAGCTTTTTAGGTTGTCAATAAAAAATTGTTCCATCTTGAAAGAGTCCTTCTCTGCAGCGCTGTTTTTTTTTGTGCAAATATTTTCTCCCATACGTTAATTTACATCAGAAGGTTCTTGAGAAAATCATATTTTCAGTAAGTCTTCAGTATTTCAAGTTTGATTCACATATACAACAAATTAATCTGTTCCTAACTTTAAAATAAATTATAAATTTGTTGTATCTACCAAAGTGCTGTAGTGACAAGAGCAAAGAATTATACTGTGTGACAGAAATATTTGCTGTTCTTGCAAAAATATTTGCTGTCCAAAATTCCACTAAATTTTTTGTAGCACCAACAAAACATTTTTTTTCGTGTAACAGACTTCTGTGATACATATCTTTTTTTTAACTTGTTTGGTAGGAATTTTTTGCAAAATGGCCTTTAGGGGTTTATTCTCGACCAGCTAAAGAATGGTGAGGAGCTTCTTCATTCTTTGGTAGCCTTACACCGTCACCGATTTGATCATGATGCACTCTTGCAAATCTTCTGCCTTTGTGACTTCAAGATCGCGCCAAATGTGTTTCTTCGATTTACTTACTCAGTTGTCCTTCTAATGAAGTACACTGGGAGACACTCCTTGACTGTTTCGAAGCCGTCGTCACAGCCGGACAGTAGAGGCACACAAAGACACAATGCTGTAACACGGTAGTGCGCGGCTTTCTGACTTTCCTCTTTTTTGGTTTCTCGTCAGGAGGTTACTGGTGACTGAGGACTGAGGACAAGGGATTCTCACCAATGTTGATCTTCACTTTTCGGTATAACGCAGGACGACTTCTCTTGGGGATAGGTCTTCGTCGCCGTTGATTTTCATTCCAAAACACTCGAGCGTTTGCTTGCCTTGCCCTCGTTGAGTAGTGGGGGATTGCGGTGGCTACTATGTCGGTCGTTGTGTCGAGTAATCGAGAGATAAGATTTTTTATGTCGCTGATGCTTTTAAGCAACATCTGATTTCTTCGGTGGCTCAATGCGGAATAGCAAGAAGATTGGAATTCAGTCTAATTGTAATTGGTTTGTTTGGTTAAAACCGTGCCAACTTATACTACGTTTGGATTTTACATTTTATGATCGCAATTTTTGTACTTTTTAAATATTGCAATAATTGATTTGTTTCAAGGTTTTGTATTTATTTATTTCCTAGTAAATAGCTATATTAATAACAGCAGTTGCAATCTATCACGATTACATAACGTTTCCTACTTGTTTCTTTTTTGCATTTACAAATTATTTTCTTCTTTAATGTATGAAAAGGTTTTAGATTCTTTCTCTATATTAGGATAGTATGTCAAAAGATTAGTTGTCGGATATTAATAAATTACTCGAAGTAACTCAGCTGACTGATCGTAGAAATTCTCTAGAGGTTTTGACTGTAAATTGATTCAACTGCCCAAAATGCATACAAATATTTTTTAAATGCATTTAATTATCGATTTCTACATTCATTTGACAAAAGGGGCGCGAAATCAAAAATTATATAAAAATATTTTTAAATTAGAAACTGTGTCAGTAGATTATAAAACCATTTACAAACATTCACACGTTCTTGTGTATTTTGCCTAATTATTCTAGACCATTTGGAAAGGAAAATCTGTAAATGAAGGATGTTGAACTATTATGATTTTAAACTAATTCTTTGTAAAGGTTATAAGGTGTGTATAAGAGGACTAAATAGAAATTTTGAACAAGTTAATTAATCATATGTAACATTACTCAATTTTATTAAATCTTGGTCGGCGAAAGGAATACTTCCCGGACGAAGTAGTTTGTGTGTGACCATCACATTTCGAAAGTTGAAATTCTATTTTACCCATACTTTTGTCATTTTGTCTGTCAATAAAGCTATTTTTATTATATTGTAAATAATATTTAGACAAATTAATTATTATATTAGGCTGTTGCATAAATTATTCTAGATGAATACGTTTATTTGCTAATTTTTTATGCTTCACAGACGAATAAAAAATATCGAGATTTACATTTTTTAACTTGTTGAATAAATAACGAAATAAAAATAAGTAAATAAAAAACTTTTAATTAAAAACGTTTTAAATAAATAATGCGAGAATTTATGCAGAAAATTGGTTGTTTGCTTAATTTACATCAAGAACTCGAACTTTTTTTAAATCTCAGACTGCAAATGAATAAATTTGCTTTCAGAGGTGGAGCTTTTTTATTCCCTAATTAGTACCTTATGTATAATCGACATATGCGAATATGATCGTTTATTGGGGTAGTTCATTACAATGTGAAGGGAAGGGTTGACATTTAATAGTAGGGGCTTTGCTGCAGAAAATGGGGCGAAAATCTATGATGACGTACTGTAGACTGTTTTTAAAGGCATACGTTAATGAACTCGAATAAGATTTCTCTTAAGTCCGCTTTACCTTTTGAAAGAGAAGAAATTTTCTGTTTAAAAGGAAAACAAACGTAATATCTTAAAAGGCTTGCGTTAAGGTGTTAGTAAAAGCTCGAGTAATAAAACGAATAGTTTCGGGATTTAATCAACTCCGAGGAATCTAAATTTCAATCGGAATGATAAGCTTCTCTTTTGTCTTGGCCATCAACAGTCGGCTACAGTAAGGGATGAGAAGAGTACATCGTTCGCCAGTTGTCTAACTCAATTATTGATCAAATATGGCGGAGTTCCCACCCTACAGTCTCTATTAACCCTTTCGCGTCGAGGGGCTTGATAATTATGTACCTACCCCCATATTAGTCCCTTAACATAACCAAGCCATTATATTTATGTTCGCAGAAAATAAAAACGTTGGAGAATTGAATACAATCGCAATGGATTTCTCCTTTTTATTTTGATCAAACTCTGAAAAGAATGCACGACTCCGAGAACCGCTGTGTATTGAAAAATTTTAATAATCTTAGGAACTTCAATTTCTTATTTATATACTAATGGCTGTTTATTCCATATAATTAATATACATTCGAATTTTCCAATTAATTCTTTCCTTTATCGAACCCATTGTTGTTAGGAGGAGGAGTTACATGACAGAAAATTGTCATTTTATCATCTAAGCGTTATCATCAGGTATAATCTAAGTTAGTAAAGAAACTACCCCGCCCGTTAGTATAGTTAATGCACCCTTTTCGATACACATCTTGGTTCGTTAGATAAATGCTTGTTTTGGTAATGCAAGGGGGATCATTGACGAATTGTCATGCCACAAAGCGTTGAGGGTTTTATTTATCGTCCATTTCACGATTTTTACTATAATTTTATGTAAATCTATTTGACCACCAATTTTATTTTTTAGAACGAGTTTAAGTTAATTCGATTGTTTAGAAATGGGAGTGCTTGATGCGTTTGTTAATAGATTTTCTCATTTTAAACACTTCTTTGTTGATTTTTATTATTAGTACCTAAGTAGTTAGTTGAGGTTTTTAAACTACTTTTTATTTTACTTTTGACGGTGTCACTCTATTACAAAGGACAAACGTACCGATACGCTCGATGTATTCACAAGCAGAGAATAAACAAAAAATCTATTTGGTTTATAAGGGCAACGTCTTTTAGAATTGCTCTGCAATTTTATCGTTATTTACTAATAATTTTGAAAAATATTATTTTTCTAAATATATGAGATTATTGAATCATAAATTTAATATTTAATTAAAATTAATCAGCCCATAAAATTTGAATATCGCGCTTTATTTATTTTTTGTTATTTAAAAAAACCAATATAAGCGGTTATTTAGGAGGAAAAAAATTAACATTCTGATCTTACGTGCCTCAAAGGTTCTAACAGCGGGTACATATTTACATGTTATAAAATTTACTCGTGCCTCTCTGAAGTATTTTTAAAATATGTGCCGCATTTAGGGTAGATACACTAATAAATCCCTCTCCCTTAAGCAAAATTTGCTCTCAGTATTTGTATTCAACACTGAATACCTAAATTTGAAGACCGTGTTTTGCGTCCATCTTAAAATCGCCGAAGGCAATACGGTCATACGATGTTCATGGATAAGGTAGCTCATATAAAATGCAAACCGCGAAATCCAATCTAGTTGAGAGCAGCTATTTGTTTTTAAAGCGTCGCAATGTCAGGAAATACAGCATTCGACTACCAAGTGTTACTACATACATCACGAGAAAGTGCTGCCTGCGCCCACCCATGTCATTTGAATATACTAAAAGTAAATATACGTAAATCTCCGAAATCTCCAAAAAAAAGCTTCGTATTTGGGATTCACCGTGGTCTTTTGTATCTCTCTAAACATTACCCCTCTGTTTAGTAGACTGAATTCTAAAGTGAAATAGAATATTACCATGCAGCAAGGGAATTTTATGAGTTCTCTGCTGTATGTAGATTAATGAAAAACCAGACAGCTCAACTAAAACTTTAAAGTTATATTTTACTCTTTTATTATTGGAAACGGAATATCCCTAATTGAATTTTTGTTTTATTTGTTCCGAATTACCTGGTATGTTCTTGTCTTAAATTTGTTTAGACAAACCATTTACAGGTTTTTAATGAACAAATGATAGTTTTTTAATAAATTAACCGGCGCTCACTAATTCTTCTTAAAATGCGGAACATAAATAATAGTCGGCCTTTGATAAACATTCATGAACTTTGTGTACCTGCTGTTTTAAAACTTATTATCCAGTGGCGTAACTTTCAAATTGATAAAAAAAGGAACCTTTCTCTTATATTCTTAAAACTATCCAAATATTAGAATTAAAAATGCTTTCATTACAAAATAATTTATTCCATTTTGATAAAATTACAAAATCATTAGAAATCGTATTAACCTGAATAGGTTAGAAGTTCACTACTTTGCTTCTGAACTCAAACCTTGTAAGCTCGATAGCTCTGTCTTCCAATAAAAAACTGAAATTGTAGACCAAGTTGAATTTAGTTTTTTCACAACGTAGACGATTCCTTCCTAAATTCAGGACTCAATAAACTCAAGCGTAGGAGTATCCTACTGTTCAGTATAGACTTAGAACTATCAAAGCAACACAGGCTAAACCCGTCTGAACTTCAGTGCTCAGAATCGACCCAACCAAAGTCGTGTTGGTTCCACAGGCGTTCATTTTCAGCAAAAAATATTTGATAAGTAAAATTGTATTTTTTTGTACTTTTCGGTTTACAATATCCATAACTCCTTCAATATTGAGAATAACCAAAATGGCCGCTTTTTATTTTCGACTTGTAATGGTCTAAACTATACATTGGTGAAGTATCGAATGTATTTCACGGGATACCCTGTATATCCAAATCTGCCTGGTTTCATTAGACCATGACTATCAGCAGTTAGTGTTTACAAAATCAAGTAAAAAATATTTATGATAAAAGGATGAGATGCACTGAACAGTTGATTAGCAATGAACAACTCTAACACCATAATATTAATGTATATGTTCGACTCAAATAAATGAGCATAGGCAAATGCTAAGATGCCGAAAAAGGTTATTATTTCGGCAACTGAGTATACTTGATTAATCAGTTCTCCAACAATGCAAACGTATAATGTGCCGATGACGATCATTTGAAATTTTTTGACAAATAGGTATGTATCACTAATTGAGCAATTATGAAGTATGCATTCTGAAAACGCTAAGCTACACAGATTAATACATATCCACGACAATGCCTAAACGAGGCGGTAAATGGAAAATGAATTTTGCGATTGCTAATCATATCGCTTACTAAGCAATTTTTAAATGCCCAATTCGGAGAGTGCTCAAAAGAAACATTGTCGAAAACTGAATCTAACGTATACATAATAAAAATCAAATTTGGACGATAACGTAAGCACTAGATATTTGAACATTAAGAATCTCCAAAAAAAGATTCACGGCCGAATCAATATATGTCTACTGGAAACAAGTTTCAGAGTCAACTGACAAGGAAGACAAGTACGAAGCAACTGTCCAGTCCATTTGGCAACGACAGTATTGCGCGATTTTGACATCTTTTTAGCATGACAATACCATTTTTGCAGATACTGCATTTCTTTATTTGTTTGTGTACTTTTTGTTCTATTTTTGATTATTAAAGTTCAACAAAGTTTACTGACTAATGTTGCGAGCCGGTAAGCACCGCTTTAGCAGCGCCCAATACTTTCTACTATAACTCTATCTCCATAACTATTATGTGATAATCCAGCTTTGATTGAAGATAATCAACAATGGATGAGATAATCAAAAACAACGTTCTGTCAAAGAACATATTTACGTATTAGACGCGTTATTAATTACCAATGTATAGCTCTCTAAAGTTAAGACATGAACTTTGCCCCACTTTTCTTCTTTATGATTAGTTTCTTACCAAATCATTTCTATTTATTTCCTCGACTTCTACTTCTTTTCCATGGTCCGTCTCAAATTCTTATTCTTCTCTTCGTTTTTGGTTTTGATCAAATCTTTACTACCCTTTGTCATTGTGTTTCTATCTTTGTACCATGTTTCGTCTTTCTGTTTTCTTAGTCGGTTTTGTACCCCTCTGTGTTACGTTCTTTTGCTTTTGTTTGACCTTTTCTCTCGTCTTGTTCCAATTCGTTGATTTTCTTATCAGTCCTTTTTTTTTTCTATCACACTCTATATTCCAATATACTTGACTTAACCTCTGTCTTTCGTCATTTATGCCACTTTAGCACTTTACTTTTTGCTTTTACCAGTTGAGTCTTTTTGTTTTCTTTTATTTCTCTCAATTGCTTTATCAGTGTATAATTGTTACCCAATATATTTTTGAAGTGTTTGTTTCTTTCTCATTTATTTGTCTTGGTTTTTATGTTTGTACTGATTGGAATCTTTTGATTTCAATTAGAAAACCAGGTGACAATTTCTACTAGAAACTTTATATGACAATATCGTAATTGTCATTTACCACACTGAATTCATTCATTCTTTCAAGATTCATCACTTTAAGAGCCAAAGAAGATCTTGATGAATGACACAAATTAAAAGTTTTCGCCTAGTTTGTTTTATCTCATTAACTTTGTCATCTGCTGTAAAGAATATCAAAGATGCTGTCAATTCTTTGTTCTTTTTTAAATATGGGCGATTTCAGTATGATTTGCTGTATATCTTAGAAGCTTGACAAGAATCACTGAAAAACCTGGCAAAAAAGTCGGAGAATTGGATTTCTTGAAATTGCTGGGTATACCTTGTAGGTCAATCTTACTTCTAATTTTATCTAGCTTGGTAACTAGCGCGTGTTTGCTCTATATTCTCATCCTATGATCTAACCTAATTACTGTCCAATCTAATCTAGGATCTACTAACTTACCTTATGGCAGAGCAACTAACAAAAAAGTCACTTCAATTTCTCCGTTGGACAAAAACATCTTTGATTTTCTTCCCAAAAGTGTTGTTTTTGTGTATGGTTCTAACGGAAACTATTTTTTGAAGACAAGGTATAGAATATTTATTTTCTTTTAAACTGATGTTTTTCTATGATTAACTGTTCTTGATATCAAGTCAACCTGTGATTAGCTGAAGTTTACGTTTTTCTTAATCTCTTGGGCAATGTCATTTTAACTGGTAAATATTTCCGTTTTGGACATATAAAATTTTCTAATTCTTAAAATAACATTTTGAAAAATTGTTGATTGCTCGAATTAGAAAGTATTTTCCAGACTTAACATCTATGAGTCTTACTGTTATTTTGTTGTTTTTCAGAAATTGATATTGTAAGATATTAAAGCAAAACTAAGATGACGTTCTGAATTTCTGCAAATTACAAATTATCTATGTCCAAAATTTTCTACCAGGTCGGTATGAATCAGTGGAGACCTGTACCGGCCGGTTTTTTTTAGTTGGGCTTTTGTGCAGGGTGTCATTTTGAAGGCTGCCCGAGCCTGTCAGATCGCGTTTTTCGGCCCTGTCGAGCATGTCAGGCTGTTTGGGCTTGTCACCCCGAGTCGGTCGGGCTTTTCGGGCCACTGATTCAAAGCGAACCGAGATCTTTTACGTACTAACTTGAATTTTTATTTTCGTGCTGAACCGCATTGAGAACTTTTTCTTACTGAGTCAGACGGGCGTTATTTTCATGCGGACTGGGACGGGCATTAGTTTTATACTGAACTGAAGCGGAGAAATTTTGTACTGTACCGTAGAAGCCTGTACGAGCTAGGCCCAAAGCTGGGGTTTAGGTCGGACCGGACCTCAGTTTAGAAATTTATCGGGTTTTCGGCACAATCGGGTCTGTCGGGTCTTTTGGACGTGTCGGACCGTTGGACCTTCCGTTCATGCAGAACTTTTTTTTTGGCAAACTTAAATGTAGTCAGATCAACTGTACGAGTAGGTATTTTCCCAGCTTCTACTTCTTGAATAAATATATCCTCCGATTAAATCTGTCTTACTATCCATTTTGGTTTTTTTGTAAAGTTTTTGAGAATAATCTAGGTCACCGACGTTCTTATTGCAAGCTTTTTCTTTTCAAGTGACTAAACAGAAGAGCAACGTATTTAAACGTAACCGATGCGAATATAGATTCAGGAAATAGTTTGATTTTGTGTCGGTTTTGAATTGCTCTTGAATGTTTATTGTGTTTGTGGTTCTTAGAGTCAGCTAATGATTGTGCTTTCATGGTTTTCGTTTTGAATTTTTCCACCATGGTCTAAATTTACAGTTTTAAATCCAGATAACATCTATAAAAGTCTGTAGAATACTCTCCTTAGATTTTATTAAATTTAATTTTGGTTATTAGGTCTCAGATTTTGATATTATTTGCATCTTCTAATGAGATATTTTTGGGTTGAAATGCTGAGTGTTGAACACCAAACTTCCTTTTACAAGATGTGAATAAAGCTGAAGCTGTTTGTAGAAGAGTTATGAAGATGTTGTAGATAGATTTGTTAATAATTGGTAGTTGATGATTTAGATTGATCAAAGAAGTTAAAACAGTGTTATTTTCCAAATATTCCAAATCATGATTTAGTAGACGTGAAGCAATGATCTGTCGAATGGTGACCAAAATAACTATTTTGAAGAAAAATATTTTATTACGATGAATAAAGAATAATCATGACAAAACTATTTAACACACTGCCAGCCAGATTTCAGGAAAATGACTTGGTGAATTTTTCTGCTCATAAGTCAACTGTTTTGTTGACAATGAGCTTTTAATTTAAGGAAGCATCAAAATTTCAATGTCAATCACTGTATTTATTTATTCTTTCGCTGTACCTACATGTCCAGTGTTAGAAATACCAAAAAAAAAGATTAAGAAATTCTGGTTGCCAAAGCTTTGGTTACTATGTACGATTTAATACATCAAATGTGGATTCTATAATACCTACGAAGAATATCAGGGTTAGTCTTATTTAAGAAAAACTTCATTAAGCTTACGTCAAGAATAATTTACATTACACACATGTGAATACCCATTGATTAATTTAGTTGCTGCTTCATTTTAAATACGGACTAAAGTTTGTAACTCCAAAGTACTGTTTGAATTCTTATTAAGTTTGTAATAACATGATGATTTGATCTAATTCTGATTAATTTACGCACGTAAGTTTGAAACTTAAAGTCTGAAAGTCAAAAGTTATGAACCTTAGATTTTTTGTAAATGATTAACAAATTTTGCTAAAGGTTAGTTAAAAAGTTTTTTTCGTTAGATGATCTAAAAACTTTTTCTAAGTACTACTAATCATTTTCACAAAGAATTACGTCAATACTTTTACAATTACCACGTAGGTATAACATTATTTATGTTATGATTAGAATACATTTTACAACCTTGACGTTAGTTGGCATATGTCTCCTCTGATGTTGCGTACTTTAAATTTAAACAAGTGACAGTTTTAAAATGTAATAACGCCATAACTTCTGTTTTACATACTCTATTTACTACTCGACTAATAAATAACGTTTCGTGGATTTATTACTGGAAACTTGGAATTTATGAATATGGAGAGGATATATTTTCTCTTTCTGTAGATATTTATAGTTTTTGCACTTAATACAGTCATTTTTAAGTGTATTCAGATATTTTGCAATCAACAAGGGGCGTCTTGTGTTGTAATCGTTCTTTGAGTTACTAAAAACCGTGTATTTTTACACTCACTATCAAGAGCACGTGTTCTAAATGTGTCACTAAAATAATTATGATAATGTGTCGAGTGGATCCATTAGAATGTTACAAAAATACTTTAGCGATATGCGGTTAATTTTTAGCCATGCTGTCAGTGTCTTATGTTCATTAACGCCCATACGTTCGAGATTGTTTTAGTATGTAATGTAAATAATCTCAGGTGACACGCTGACATATGACATTCGAAATATTGTTATTGAACACCATTGTTCTCCATAGTCGGGAACATGCTCAGGTAGTTTATTACACGGACGTTTTATATCCTAAGCGAGTTATTCAAGTGGAGGAGAGAGGTTAAAAGACACCTCTTAATCATACGTTAAGCACTCTGGTGATTTATAGGGTAAACTGTCACATACTATCTAATCTAATCATCCTTTCCCACGGTTGATGTTTTGCCACTAATTAACTTAAATTACTAAAGTACATTTAAGTATTCATATAAGTAATTTTTCTTATTTAAATAAATAATTTATGAATTTTTTTTAGTGGGCCTCCGTAGCGTCTTGGTTCTTTCGACCATCTGAAGCTTTACCGCTAACTACAATTGCAAGTAACGATCAAATTTCACCAACTTGCACCGCTTCCTCAAGACCATTAGTTCCTTCTGCTAGATCTAGTGCATCTCCAGCTACTTCCTCCGGAACTTCTCCACCAAGACCGTCTTCAACGAGTGCTAGCGCTTTACATAGAGAAGAACAACAGCAACGTACAGAACGCGAACGAGTCTTCCAACCACCTACCATTTGTACTGTAAGTAAAAATTTTATTTAGTAATTTTCTTGAATATTTTAACATTATCCAGACCGGAAACCTTTATAAAAGTAGAAGGAAAAACAAAATGTCGAAGTTATAAAAATATAAAGTACCAAATAGAGAAACCCCTAGCATATTTATTAGTGATCAGTAAGTTCTATATTGGAAATAAAGAATTCCATTAGGCAACGCTTTCAGCGTCGCGACGATTGATACCTTACGTGCGTGTTGCACAACGCGACAACCAGCAATTTCCTTTCAAGAAATGCCAGCCACTTATATGTCACCATACTTGCACGCGACTTGGATACATTATTATAACAATACTGCATAAATACATATATTTAACGAAAGCTATACCTACCTACGGTTCACGTGCATTATAGTTAAACCCCCCTTTATAAAAATTATTACAACTCGTAAACACCTCTCGTATTTATTTCGGTTAAAGATCGTGACAAAAGTTGCCCCCAACATTTTTACAATAGAGTTTTTCTCTTTACCCAAACGAAATACACTGAAATTGCAATTTATGTTCCGAGGGAAATAACCATGTGCGCTAGTTTTAGTTTCCAAGAAGTGACACTATCAATATTCACCACATTAATTATTTTGAACATAGCGCTAACAAAAGAAAGTTAAATTGGCACTTTTCCAATAAAAAAGTAGAAGAGGGTTAAGGGCAAAATATAAATTGTTTCTGATACACCACATTATTGTATTTTATTGCAAAAGTTTAGTTGTGATAAAAATCTCGAAATTCATAACCTTAATGCATACACATTGTAATACGCTTTGCTTTCTATTTGATATCACCCTATCTTCTTTTATAATTAGAAAGTAACTGATAAGTTTCTAGAAAGTATTTATGTATCTATAGAAGCCTAAAACTATACAGTGTAACAAATAAGGTATTCAAAGTGGAAATCTCGGTTATTTAGAGAGAAAGGATTTGGGCCAATTTGGCTTTCTTGGGCTTGCTAATTTTTTGAAATCAGAACAAGTAAAAAGTAATAATCTATGAAAATATATACATGGTATTCTATTAAAAATTAGGAATTCAGTAGTTATGTTTGCCCTAAACACTTCTGTAATAAGCAAGCTTGTCTGTAATTTTGCTATAAATACCACAAAAAAATTTATGTTGGCAAAATAAACTGCTTGGGATATTGGTGTTATAAAAACAACTTAAAAACGAAAGCTGCTCACTAGTAGTATATACGAAAACTAGTATAAAGAACGTTTTGGTTCTTAGTATAGGTACAAGAAAAAACTTTGCATAGTTCAGATAAAAAGATGAAGTAAGACAGAGAGATTCCGATAAGAGAGCAAACAATATAATACCAGACAAAACCATCACCATCCAGATAAGGAAAACATTATCTGATTAGTTGCGCAATCTTAACAGGAAAGAAGAGAAATAAGTCTTGAGAAGCTAAAAATAAATCCAAACAAAAAAAACCGGGGATCGATACAATTGGAACTTATTCCAAAGAATAATAAATCACAGATTTGGACAGGAGGAAAAAATGAAAACTTGAACAAAACTTGTGCGTACACCCTATTTGTAATCTTGCCAGAGATACCACAAAGAATAGATTTTTGTTGACAAAATAAACTGTTTGGGATTTTGGTGCACTAATAAAAACTTGAGAACGAAGGCATCTAACTGTAGTCATCACTAAAACTAACAGTCATGTGCAGCACAAATCAGCAATCTAAAATTTTGCAAGATGCTAAAAGAAAAATGAAAAAAATTCTGCGTTTCTGATGAAAACGATCAAAAAGAAATAGAATTCCAAAAAAAAATTGAAAAAGATTAAATATCCTCCACCCTGTAGGAAATTCTCACAATCAAAAGATTTGAACTAAATACAGACAAGAAGAAAAACAATATAGTGTCGGAGAAAACTATCACCATCAGAAAAACAGTGGAAATTCAAACGAAATCTGTGCAGTTCGGACGAAAGATATAAGGAAAACATTGTAATTGGTCATAATTTGGACAGGTAGAAAAAATTGAAAACTAGATGTCCACAAAAAAATCTTGTTGGTAAAATGAACTATCTGGAACTTAAGAACGAAGGCATCTAACTATGTAATAGTAACCACGAAAACTAACAGTCATGTGCAGCAGGAATCGGTAATCCAAAGTTTTGCAAAGCACATTCTAAAAGAAGAATGAAAACAATTATGGGAGGTCCAAAGAAAATGACCAAAAAGAAACAGAATCTCAAATTCGGGAAAGAAAATGAAGTAAGATAATCTTGGACAGAACCTTCACCATTTGAAGAAAATGAAAATTCAAGAGGAATCCACACAGTCTGTACAAGAGCAAAATAGCAAAAACAATAAAGACTACAGTTTATACAAAACAACTCGGACTAAAATCAAAACTTGAAAAAATCTGTACGTATACAGTTTGAACAAAAGAGAAATTAAGAGTTGCACAACCTTGTCAAAGAAGATCGAAAATAGCCGGTATACAATTATGACGAAAAAAGAGATAAAAATATTCAAATTGAAGTAAACCCGAGATGAAGAATCTAGAAAAAAAACGGAGAAGACCTGAAGGTAATTTGTACAACTGAAGTAAAAAATGGAAAGATAAATTTCAGGAATAAATATTTTGATTAATCTCATTTTGTCTTATAATCACTTCTCTAATATCTCACTTCGTTTCTGCTAATAAAGAATTAAATTGAGAAAGGAGAAAAAACAAAGATGATAAGAAAAATGTAACAGAGTATTGTAAAGAGGAATTTTGACTATAAGGAACTATCAACACTTATTGCTAAAAAATTTTTATCAAATTGAGAAGCAAAAATCTGAAAACTGATAGTTTTGATGGTTCTGGATTGCAGTGTTTGTTGATCACAACCTAGCATTAAGTTCCATTTTATTTGGATACTCAGTGGATTGTTTCTGATTTTAAGGTTATTAGATTGTTGCTGTTTGGTTTTGCTAAGTTGAAACTAATAAAACAAAGACTTTTTTCTAATATAACGATGTTTTAGCGATTTCTTCTTCATGATCGTTTGATGTCTATCAAAAACAAAGATTTTAATAAATCAAATTTTGCTAAAGAAACAAAACAGTCTTTTGATTGTAAAATTGCTTGATTAGTATCAAGAAAAAACAAATCTATTGCTCTACGTCATATGATATAGGTTTTTTTGACCGTTTGGTATTTATAGTAATCTTCTATAGTGTTATGCAGTTTACATATTTCTTCATCTTTATCGGTTTAATTGTTGTTTGTTCTTTTATATTTTGATTACTAATAAAAACTTCGTTAAATCTTGTCTTTTATAATTCTTAAACCTCGAAAAAGTTAATTTTGCCTTTTTTATAAAATCTACAATTAATCAAAATCTAATAAAACAGAATTTGTTGAAATCATTGTGGGGATTTTTTCATCAAATTAATTAAAATGGGCCGAGATAATATTTAAAAGAATGTCTTATTTATAAATAGTAATTTTGGCAGATTGGAATTTCTTCACTGCGGCCGAAGTATATTCTAGTCAAAGTTATTTACTTTTTTCGGGTCATCTTTTGTGCTTCAGGTTGGTATGGGTTGATTATATAAGCTTTTTATGGTAGTATTCAATACGACACTCAATAATCGATTCGTGTCGCCTATTCTTAATTAACTCTATTGTGGCAGGTTTTCTCGACAAGTGTCCTTTGTGGAATCCGATTATCCTGTACTACCTCGTGTCACATCGACAGCATGACAAATTTCCCATCCTTTTAAGGGGTTTTAATTTTCGTTGTATTGATTATCAGACTCGTTTGAAGTTTATAAAATACCTTCGATTTCAATTTTAATCGTTCTAGAAGTAATTTCGTGTGTTCGATAATAATTAATATTAGATTTTATTTAAGGCGTGAATATTTGCCTTTTTTGCCTTTTGTATTTAAGATGACTTAGAATAGAAAGTGTCAAAATAGCAGATCTTTTTAAATGTAATATTTTATACAATAGGCCCTTTTCAATGGTACTCAACAAAAGAGCCTCGAATTTTTCTAAATGACTTTCAAAATTATATTGACTGAGTGACATTATGGATCTTTGTCACTTAAAGAGGCGCTTATATCATCGCGTGAAATAGGTACCCTCTTCACTCACAATTCACTGACGTTAACCTACAAAATATTTATTATAGCAAAATTCAAAGAACTGTCGAAGAACATAATCATTAAGTTCTCGCATTTGTCAATAATTAAATAAATTGCGAATAATAATTATTACATGTTAAAAGATGTAGCTGCATCATCAAGTTCTCTCTTGGGTTATCTTCTTAATTTTTCTTAAAGTTTGCTGTCCACGATTATGATAAAGACGACGATTAAAATACATGATATACATAATTTATTTCTGATGCTTTGTTGTACAACCAACCACTGATGAGTTACTCAATTTAAAAAGATTGATGTACTTATAAGAAATTTTTAACTATAACTTGTCGTTAAATTGCTAATAGAACATAATTTATGTGTTGTACGAAGGCAAAATTATTGCAATAAAATAAGTTTCAATCTTTTAGTCGTGTCATTTTTAAATTTATTTACATATTATTAATTTTATAAACAAACTTTATTAAATAATTGCAAAACTAAGATTATCTCTGGAATTCTTTTGTTTTTCATTTTTAGAATTGTTTTTCCCCACTATGAGAAAGGTAGCTAATCTTTTAATAATTTGTGGCTTACAAAAAGGTTACATTTTGGCACAGTATAATTGATTTAACTTTTTTGGGTTGTTCGAGGATGATCTTAGCAAACCCTTCACCGCGATAGTAACGGATCAATATGCAATTAAATACTCATATTGGTGCCGTAACTATCGCAATAAAAAGCTGCAGTTTTATAATGCCATATACAACTATCACCATTCTTGATAATTATTGCTTCTACCTTGGAATCCGAGAACATAAAAAAATCATTAATTAACAAAAACACGACCCATATTAATTCATATTGCTCTTATTTATAAATCTTGTCGAGATAATATTAATAAACTAATTAAGTATTAAACGTAAAAATACCCAAGGAAAGCCTATCTATAGTAAGTACGATTAAGTTCTTCTGTTATACAATTATACAATAGTTTTTAATATGTTTATCATTAGAATTACAGATGATATATACAGGGTTCTTCACTACTAACGATAACTCACAAATTCCAGATTATTTTCTAAATTATTAATTTTGTATTTTTTGTTATAAGAACTTCCTAAATTATTATGTCAAAAATATACAAAAAAAATGATTAAAACTTTTTAAAACACAATAAAGGTTCTAAATGTTCGCTGAATCACTGTTTAAAAATCGAGACGTAATCCAGATTTTCCTTTTTGCATGATAGTCACTCATTCTATTGATATGCCCAAACCGTAAAAAAATTTTTGATTTGATCCTGATACTTTCAAATCTTGATCATCCTAACTGCTATTCATAAAAACATAATACCATGGATTTACTTGACAGTAGCACTTAACTTTATCCATAGTTCAACTGTTTTAAACCTCCATTACTGCACCACTTGCTATATCAAGATGTATAAAACTGTCAACTTATTCTATTTGTATTATTTTAAGTACTTAATGGAGGAAAGAGTTCATAACTCTTCTTTAGTATCACCCGTACATAGAATTGCCTGAAACAAAACTCATATGTTTTGCTTTTTAAAACTCTCTTTTGCTTGTGCTTTTAATACGAGACTTAACAGAGCGATGATGTTCTTTTTTGCGGAGCGCATTTAAGGACACATTGTCCTTCAATATCAAACTCAACCAGTCTAAACGCAGCTTCAAAATACTCATGGCTTATTGAAGCTTCAAAAGGTCGATTAATTAGATTTTTACAATATTGTTTAGGTTTTTATCGTCTTGCCTCCGCTCTTTTGGACTTTATACTTGCTGTATTTCGTTGATTTCTCCTCTGAAAACAGAGGATTGTGTGAACTCAGTTGATTCTTTTCAAGATTACTAATATGACAAACAGTACTTCCAGGTTTTGCTACTGATGTTGTTGTTTATTTTGTGTAACTTAGCCGTAATAGTTCAATCATTGGGTATCTAGAAGAACAAAAAACCAATCTTAACGAGTGGAATGCGAAAGATTAAATGAAGTCGAAAGTTGATCAAAGGAAGAAAGCTTGTCTCTATTGCTGAAAGCAGAGTTGTCGCAGCTCCTCAGATTTTCTTCTTCTTTCAACCTTTTTGGAGTAGTATTAGTTTAAGAGAGCTAAATACAAGCACAAGCTAAAACCAAATACGGATCGGATTGTGTCTCACACTTGTCTCACATATAAGATGGGAGGGCACAAAAATCCAAATTTGACTCAAAACGTAGTAATTTCCCGGCCTTGTACATTTCATGTTCAACTTAACACACAAAACAGAATGTTACAAGACTTGACTATCAAATGTTTAATAACCGATAAAAATGAACTCTTAGTGATTTAGGTAGTTTTTTGTATTTATAGTAATAGAAGAAAGAATACCTAGAATTACCAAAAAGTTTTTTGGTTCGTTAGTGTGTGTAGGTTCAAAAATCACATTCACAAAAAAAATCAACCTTTAGTTGACTTCAAGTTAATTGAATGTTGGAATGTTTTTGATCAAATGATGAAGAAGATGTAATTTCAAGATTAATCTTTTCGTTGCAATCACCAGCAAAAGAAGAAAATTTACCAAAGACTTGTTGTAGAATTAGTTATGATAAGTACTAGGTAGATGTCAGTCATTTTCCTAAAATGGTAGTTACAGACGTTTCCAAGGTTTTTAAATCAAGGCAGTTGCAACCTGTCTCTAGGCAAGTTGAGGTGTTATTTTTTCTCTATTCTCGATTGTGAATTTCCAGGTCTGGTCAAAATTGACTCTTGAATTATAAATACATCAACTAATTGTAAAAAACGTTCATTTATTTGAGTTATGATATCTGGCCTCGTTCTTCAACAAATGGCAAAATTTCCTTTTTTCAGTGAAGAGCAGAAAGTCGACTTTTCTTTTTTTCCATTCAATTAAAAAGTGAGAGACCCCGAAAATCTGCAGAATGTACAAAAAAGATTTTATAAACAAAAATTGTATTTTTCTGTGTTACACCCTGTAGATCAAATAAATTCTTTAGCGTTCGTTTTCGGATCTTGAGTTTAATTTTATTGAAAATTTACAATCGTGCAGAATGTCAATATTTTATTAATACAAGAATTAATGCTCCAGAAGAGATAAAAATGTTTGATTACTACCTTTTGTTTTTCCAGTTCTGGGTTAACAAAATTCTTTCTGTATTGTATGTTGTGTTAAATTAGAACTTGTACCGATTTTTCTTCCTATTTCCTGAAAACAAATTAAAATTAGCAGTAATAGTTATATCTAGTTATAAATTGGGTTAATGTTTCCAGTCGAAATGAAATGATTACGTGTAATTGTAGTTTTGTGAGTAGTAAAGTATAAAGCTAATGTTTCTGTAAAGTATTATTTTATAACAATATAGATATAAGTACCTTGTGCCGTAGCTGTTATGTGTTAATGCACCAGTGCGCTAGGTTATTCTACTCAGGAATGTAGAGGCATTAAATCCGGATGAATCAAAAAAATGCCAGTGCGGCAATACATTATGACAGCTTTTACTCTATAATTTTCCGTATTAATTAAAGAAAAACATTCCATTTATTATTATTGATGCTGGAGAAATAAATGTACTTTTTGTAAAGACCGATATTAATTTTAGTAATTTGACAGTGTGAACGACAGGCGGCCTTTTACGTGTTGAAAAGGCGTCAAATGCGGCAGTGACAACGTTTGATAAAGGATTTAGCGAGTCATCTCCTTGATTAGGGCAGATCTTAGAGTTGCCTCTGGACCTTTTCGATGATGCGGCAAAAATAAGTTCTACTTCTTATCCACCTTTATATCAGCGAGAGGCATCTATCTTCTCCAACTAAAGCTTTTTGACTTAATATATAGTAATTATTTTACCAAATATATATAGCCATCATTTATATGGTCCAATGTATTGCTTTGTCAAATTTTTTTCAAACACACAAATCTCTAACGACGCGGTTAAAATAAATTGACACTTAGTTTACAACGATGACCTTGCGTCGCACGAAACAATAAATCAAACAATTTTCTTTATTACCGTGATTACAAAATTATCTTTGAAGGTATCTTCTATCAATATTCATTACTTCACCGTGATTCTCAGCTTCGACAAGAGATTTATTAATTTATTTATTGCGTCGTAATTATAAAACGTATTTAATTTGCTAAATCCAAAACAAAATTTATAATTTCAAGAAGTAAACAAAATGTTTTGACAAACTGACAAAGTTAATTTGTATTCGCGAGAAGTAGAAAAAAAATTAATTAGACCTTGTCTAACTCAGAAATCTGAAACAGAATTAACAATATGTAACCCACTTCCCGTTAGGGAGCAAATATCAAGACGGAGATAGTCATCTCTTTTTTTCTTATTTGTAGCATTGCTCAAATCGTATTCGATACCAACTCTACATTTCTTAACCTCTTCACATTCTTCAGTTTAAAAAAGGCAGAAATATTGTCATTTAATTGATTGCAGAAGACTTCATTCTTTCATTTTTTTGTGTTTTATTCTTGTGTTTACTGCATTTGAGTCATAATAATAAATACAAAATCGAAGCTGTACAACTTTCTTTGATAAGATTGTTACAAATAATTTGTTCAGAGATTGCTAGAATATTATATCTAGTCTAGCTTTAGAGGACACTGACATTACTCAAAATGCATTGCGGGGTTATTCAGATTTGCAATGCAGACAAAACTTAATTTTCTCATCGTGTAGATTGAGATACTCTTGGAGTGATCACCATAATATTAACCAACTTATCCTAGTCAAGATTTATCAATTTGGGAAAAACCTTTTGATTTCTCTATTTGTAAGTAAATATCTACCTTTAGGTTGGCAATATTTATACGAGGTTTGGCTATGAAATAATTTTACAATGGAAATCTCTTCTTCAGTATCACCCGTTCTCTGCGAATCTCCCACTGTTGGGTCATGGGCTTCCGCAGTTTTGCCTTCACCGCATCTATGAACCCTAAACGCTTTTTTTAAATGCAAATGCGATCTTGGGGAATAAAATCTTCTCACCTGTTCACTAAGGGTTCTGAAAGCCTCTAAGTATTAGACCTGACCAGTGATGAGTAAGATACAATAACATTTTATCTAGATACAGATACAAGATGTAATTATTGTATCTAGATAATATCCATCACTGAATATAGCTTACTTCAAAGAAACTAGAAATTTTTAAACGACAAACTAAATTAAAAAATAAATTTTTGTTAAGACCCGTTTATGAAGAGAATTTACAAAATTTATTGCCATAAATTATCTTCACGTGGAAAGGGATGACAAAAGCAGGTTTAAAAATTAAACTGTTCACAAAACTGCAAAATTTTCTAATTATCTAAGTAAAGATACATCTGTCATTAAAGATACAGCTAAAATGTATCTACTTACAGATACAAGATTTATTTTCATAATTATATCTAGATTCAGATACAAGATATAATTATCGTATCTAGATACAGTATCTAGGGACCCAATCGATGTGAACAATTCCTTCGGATATCGAAAAACAATCATTGCTTTGAATTTGGATTTGCTCATTAGTGCTTTTTTGATTCTTGTGGAACCTTCTTTGTACGTCTTCATAGCTGATTTTCTGAGTTATGAGAAATTTTAAGTTGACACGTTAGTTGACTTCGACATTTAATGTAATCTTGACAAAGCGCAGATACACAAACAGTAACTTTTCCAAAGTTTTAGAAATGGAGCATTTTATACCAATCATTATAAAGGGTTTTCCAATAAGAGGTGTTATTTTGAATAGCCCGCTATTTCGGTAGATGTCACTTTTGAAGCTATCATTTTTTGACATTTGACAAGTAGAAACTACGCCATTAATAAATATGGAACGATACACGCTTCAACAACGCATTGAAATTATTAAAATTCACTATAAAAATGGTGAAAATTTGGCAGAGACGGTTCGTAAAACTCGAACATTTTTGGGTCACCGTGAAGCACCTTGTCGGACCGCAATACAGAAATTGGTGAAAAAATTCGAGCTCTTGGGACAAGTTAGTGATGTGAAGAATAAAACCCGTGCACGTCGCTCAAGAACAGCCGAGAATATTGCTGTTGTAGCCGAAAGTGTTAAAGAAAACCCAGGTTTGTCCATTCCTCGTCGTTCTTTGGAATTAGCCATTCCACAAACGTCATTACACCGTATTTTGCATAAAGATTTGGGTCTTAAGGCTTATAAAGTCCAGTTAACACAAGAACTCAAGCCGGCCGATCATCAACAACGTCGTGTCTTTGCTGATTGGGTCGTTGAAATGCATGAAAATGATCCAGAATTCCATCGAAAAATCATCTTGAGTGATGAGGCCCATTTCCACCTCGGTGGCTTCGTCAACAAGCAAAATTGTCGGATCTGGGGCTCAGAAAATCCAAGAGTTATTGTTGAAAAGTCTCTCTATCCTCAACGTGTGACTGTTTGGTGCGGTTTATGGTCCGGCGGAGTCATTGGACCTTACTTTTTCGAAAATGAGGCTGGAGCAACAGTTACGGTGACTGGATTGCGCTATCGAGAGATGATTAACGATTTTTTATGGCCGGAATTGGATGGTATTGATCTGGACAACGTTTACTTTCAACAAGACGGCGCTACGTGCCACACAAGCAACGAAACCATTGATCTTTTACGGAAAAAGTTTCCGGGCCGTGTTATCTCTCGAAGAGGTGATCACAATTGACCACCGAGATCTTGTGATTTAACACCTTGCGACTTCTTTATTTGGGGCCACGTGAAAGAGAAGGTCTACGCCAACAGCCCAGCGTCGATTCAAGACCTCAAAGATGGAATTCGTGAGGCTATCGAGGACATAGGGCAGCCACTTTGCGATTTGGTTATGAAAAATTTCATGAAAAGGATATTGTCCTGTAAGCGTGGTCGTGGTGGTCATTTGCCTGATGTTATTTTCCACTATTAACGGCATACCTTCCTCTTTATAATGAAATAAACATCCGATCATTTATATTAAAAAATGGCACTTTTCTTTGAATATCAAAATAACACCTCTTATTGGAAAACCCTTTAGTATAAAATGATGTGAAAAAAAACCATAAGTTTGTTTTGGTCCAAAATGAAACGCTTCTGGCGTTCACTAATCTGTTTTATTACCTTTACTGACAAGACTTAAAAATAATTTACAACCCTAAATTTCTAAAATTTAGAATAAAAGATCTTCAATAAAGGTTGTGGTTGTAAAACTCGTGCTATCCAATAATTAGTCAATGATGCGTAAAAAGCCAGTTGTAATATAATGTAACACCAACAGAAAGATTAGACCAAGAGGAATCCATAGATATCAAATTTTAGTGGTGGAGATCTCTAGGCCAAGAACTATGAGGTGTTTAACCTGAAAAGCTATGGAAGCGCATTGTTTTTTATAAACTTGTCGGAATTGAAGAAAATATCAGATTTAGCCTAGCCTAACTTAACATAACTTAATAATTAGTTAGTTTGGTTTGTCTAATCTTGCAATCTTCATCTCTCGATAAAAAGAATTAAACCTAACGAAACATTCACAATGCTGAACTCTAGAGCTAATAAAGAGCTACTTTAGAGCCAAAGGAAAAAATTCCTGAGGTGAAATGGTTTTTTTCTAAAATTGGAAAAAAAAGCTAAAACAAAAACTATCTTTCTATTACTACCACATTTGTCATCGAATTTGAAATCAGGATAAACATCTTTGCTAATGCAAATAAAATAAGTATCGCAGCAGAAGATGGTGACTGATGCCGTGTTGCTTTTCAAAACATTGAGAAAAGATCTGTTTGGTATTCTAGTTTTACTTTCAAGTAGTAGGCCGAGTTCAATGTGTTTGATGATAAACCTTGATTGATAACAAATAATTAAATGATGCCCAAACGGTCTTTTGTACTCCTATATAATATAAGAACATATTACTCTAATCACTAAATTTTTTCCTCTGTGTCCCTTTAATCTTTGCAAATTTAAAAAACATTTCTTCGGTGTTTTGTGCATTACATACTTAAGTCTTCAAAATCTTTTAAGTTATCGGGGAATTCAATTTAAGGATTGTTTTGAATGGTTTTTCTTCAAGCATTTTTTTTTATTTGTGGCCCTTTAAAGTCACACGACATAAAGCATGTAATGTTGTCCACATTCTTTCTAAATGGAAATCTACACAACACATAAAAGAATGTTCCATCTCAAAAAAAAGAAAAGACAATCTGTGGTGCACAGTTCGTTTGAGAGATTTCTTCCTATCACTACCAACAAAATAGGTTCCATCTCGACAGAACCACAAACAAAACCTAAAACAAGTAACAAACGTTTGATGACGGTATGGGTCTATTTTGATGATGCTATAAACAAACAGTGACGATTGTTTGGGTAAAATACTAAAACATGCCTATAGTATCCTATGCTCATCTTCTTTTATACTATACTTTTAGAATGTCTTTAGTTGGTTTATATTGTAATAATTTAACTCTTATTTTTGTATCATTTGGATGATGTCAAAACGTAGCGGGTGTGGTTTTGATCTAATAAGTTGGGCGCCACTAGAAATAATTACCGCTTCAAGTCAATAACATTCAAGATCTCTTTTTTGATTATATCATAAATAAATCCATCCTGCTAGTCGATTATTATTATTAGATACTATCTAAGGTATTATAATTACAGTAAACCAGCATTCAAATTTATTGTTTGTTGTTAAATATTGAAACTGAATTCGTTTTATAATCGCCCGGTAGATTCTTTTAATTAAATAATTTGAAAAATCAAATGCCCTTTCTTAATGAACACAATTTTATTTGAACGAACACGGTATGAAATTCCTTAGAAGGATCTTAATTTAATATAAAGCAAGTTATAAATCAGAGTTCCTTAATTCGTTTGTTATGTTGAAACAAAAACGGAGTAATTGAGAAGCAGGTGAATCATAAATATTTACTTGTCATTACAGGTACGCTACAAGAAATTTATGGTCTTGGTAAATATAAAATTTTAAAACAATTTAGTTAATATCGTTTTAAATTATTATAGAAGGCCACCATGAAAAGTTTAGAAACAAGAATATCTAATTTTATGTTTTCAATTTTTCTGTCACAAATAATAAACAAAAAAGCGAAAAACAAATGAACTTGGGGTTAATTAAAATTTTTAATGAAATATGTGGTCAAGTTGTAATGTATTTTTTAATGGTTAAAATTGCCAACACGACAATATTGAAAATTACGAACGAACCCGCACGCTTCTGTAATTTACTGGTTGCCGTTGCTGGGGAAACTTCTAATTAGAAATTGTACTGTCGTTATATGAGATGTACACCTACCTGTAACCGGTTGTCATAATACAATTTTGCGTCCCTCGCAAAATTTTGTTCCTACGGCAAATTAAAATTTGTAAACGTGAAGCTTAAAACTTTTTTGACAACCTTGTTTTATAACGGTATAAATTATTTTTGCTCGAACATTAATAGACATAGTTTGTAGGTACGTATCAGGCAGTCAGTAATTATCTTTTAATATGGGTAATAAAACTATTGTTCTGTTGTTGCTTTTCCATTCTTATTTTGTAATTAAGAAAATCTTTTATTCAGTCACACTCTAATCTAAAATTTAAATTTGATAATAAGAAATAATTATGTAAATAAATTATACTGTTATATCTTTTTTATACAAAAAAAAATAACATAAATTAATTATAATTCACGAAATTTAGATACATTTGATACCGTTTACTGAGGTAAAAAGACATACAGATGAGTACCTACTCAAAAATCTATACTGACAAAGATTAAGCAACATGATTATAAATCTATTTGTGGAAACTCATATTTCTTTCTGGTCTAATTGAGATAAAAGATACTATAATAATAATAATAATAATAACAATAATTTGTTTTTACTCTTGCATAATTATTATACCATGTAGTTTCGAAGATCCTTGTGTTACAAAAAGAACATCTTTCTACGCGTTAACGTCTCTTTCGATTCAAAAGCTTTAAGAATATTGCAGAGAAGATCTAAATAACAACTTTTATTTGGGAGAGCTGTGAGAATAAGACCATTTACAAAATCTATATTGTTATAAAATAATACTTTACAGAAACATTAGCTTTATACTTTACTACTCACAAAACTACAATTACACGTTTTTTGGAAGTTGATCCCAATTGCAATTTCTTAACCTTTGCAGACACAAGATTTTATTTCAATTTCGCATGTTGACACTTATCTAGAAATCAAAACTAGACACCTTGGATCATAATGTTGATACAATAATGTGCCGTATGAATATTTCTGCTTATTTTAGCTATATCATTGTGTATGTCGAGGTCAGTGTTTCTAAGAAAACCTAAAAAAGCTAAAATATAGAAAGCTTTCAGATTCGTTCAACAGTGAAAGCTTCTATATATAGTAGATAATCTCAAGTTTATTATTTATCATTCATGTTTAAAATAATTTTTCTTTCCTATTAGCAAGCTCATACAGATAGTATACGTTATAATTATTTAATACTGCAGATTGCAGCAAAATACAGAAAAAATTGCTACGACTTTTAAGATGCAATGTTTATAGTTGTTTGTTGCTATAGCGATAACATCATTTTGTTATTTAAAAATAGCAAGGCGAACAATTATCAATATTCTTTTACACGTGCCGAAATCTAATCGCACTCTTTTTTTAACTTTTGAATGTCTGAAATAATATAAATAATATTTAAATTTATATGTGCATCTTAATCTCTACAGAAGTGCAATTAACAATGAAGCCTTGAAGGCTTTTTATAACAAAACTCAATTATGTAAATAACCTACCGGGATGCAAATTTAACAATGTTTTTTAAAGGACAAATAATTTTAGTTTTGTTTTTGCAGTAATCATTGGTAGCTTTTTATTAAAGTGCTTGTGAATGTGTTTTATCGTTTGATCTTAATAATAGCATGTTGATAGTCGTATCGGAATCTTGAAGGTGAGGTATATTGTTTTTATGTTTTAGTCAAAACGTATAAAAAAACATTGATTGGAATCTCTAGAGAAGTTGAAAGATAATTTAAATTTCTACTTACAGTCGACACTTGCTTCCTGATTTTAAGTTCAATGTTCAAATTTTCTCTTGTTTGACATACCGGTAGCGACATTTTGAATTAGTGTTTGCTACTTTTTTTGTATGTCCAAAAATGTGCTTATTCAAACAATTGCTATCTTTCTATTGTACAGTTACATCTTCAGTCAAGGACGTCAGAATCTTTTAGGCTTTACTACTAGGATTGAATCTTCTGCAAAAACAAATTTTCGGTTCCGATCTACCACTGTCTGACTAATAGAAAAAGGTGAATTTAGAGATACCACTGAGCAAAGATCTAGCTCTCTGATTAGTCTTCACATATATACTTCAGTATGGTTTGCTGTATTTGCATTGGTCTTTTATTACAGTAAAGTTGTCTATTAAACATAAACTTCCAATAATAATAAAAAGCAGAATTTGACAATAATTAATTGCCCAAAACGTACCAAGCTCAATTAATGCCAAAACTCTCCCAAGATCAGAAAGAAGAAATAAATCTAAAAGCGATATTCTAATAAGAGAAATCTAAATCCAATGTAAAATGTATGTATGTCGAACTTTCTAGCAGATATTTAACTAAGGAATTTATTTTTGACGTTCAAGCTGTAAAATATGCAAACGTTAGATCTAAGTATTTCAAGATAGACGACAGTACTTTTCATTTCTTTACCATAGTGCAGGAAAACTTGATTGCTGCTAACCCTTTTGCTGTTTGGTCTAAAAATAGCCTTGGTCGTCAAGGTTTATGCGTTCAAGAATGGCAAAATTGCACCATAATAATATCTACTACAAACTTCTGACCTTCCTTATGAAGAAGATGCTGACAACATAATCTCCTAATAAGTTTCGCAGTCAGCATGGTTCCTCATTAGAAGTAGTCCTTTTTTGATAATGGGTAAGGTCAATTTGGGTGAGAAATCTGGAGATATTTAAATATGTTATTTTGAGTCTTAAAGCCATCATTTTTATTCATTTTTATTATATCATCAACAATCAAAAATTTAGGTTGGGAAGTCCTATGTAGTTAATTTAATTTGAAACTTGGATCAACTAAAATGTGCCATTGACTGAACTCCCCTATAGATACAATAACATTTTCGAATGTCGACACTTCTTCTGTTTTGTTTAGTAAACGATTTGTTCTGCATCGACTGAAAAGCTTGTTATTATCAGGAAATCATAATGTGTTATTCGACGCCAAATTATGGCGAAATCACAATCTAACCTATAAGTTTATAGAGAAAGATTGCATTCTGGTTTATCTTAATTTAAATACTTAATTATATTGTGTTTGTACAGTATTTTAATAGATTACTCTTTCGATGTCGAACACAGAAATTAATGAAGCTCAAGAAAATTATGTACACAATAAAATCAAGAAACTAATGTGACAGTTTTGCGTAATTCGGTCTTATTATTACTGTAAATAAATCAATAACTACAAATAAATTACGCTGCACAATTTGCTATTCATTGTAACAACTGTCAATCGTCAATACCGTAGTTTCGCCCATACCACGTAATGAAGCTATTTTGCAAAAACATAACTAATTTTGATTATTTCTTAAATTATTTAAATAGAAATAAATCATTCATTTTAAATCATCTAACGGTCTTTTGTCGAAACGAATACTAACTAGGTTATGTTCTAAATGAATTTATAGGATAAAGCGATCCCATTTAAATATCGAATGGCGTCTTTCTAATGCTTGTAATACATAAATGGGATGCTATTAGATATATAGCATCTCATGAATATTTCTGATACATTTTATGTGCTGGTATCATTTTTTAAAGTCAACCTGTTCGGTTACACCGAATTTATTTGATATTTGATTTACGAATTACCTGGTTTTACACCCTAACCTCATAAAATTACGGGGAGCTTAATTGTATTTAAAATTCATTTTTTTAATTATTAAAGGGTACTCATGCTTATGTTATTATTATACACTTATGGAACTGCTGATAGTCGAGCAATTTGCATATCTGATATACTAGTACTTGTCGACGGAACTGAGCTTCGCAAACACTTTAGGCTAAATTTGTTAATTAAATCCGAAGCATACAGTGGTACAAAAAAAATATTTAAGCAAGCACTTATCGTTTAACAACTCAATTAAATCTAATAATTTGTAATTTAGTTGTTAAAGGGTGTTTAGATTAGTGAGATTATTTGGATATGTATTTTTTATATTTTGATTGACGCCAATTTACTTTTACTAATATGTTTTCGAGACTAATTAAAAGCAGTTAATGAAATTAATATGAAGATGTAAACATTTATATAATTGGGTTCTTATATAATTCAAAGCCGTGCTGTGCTTATTTACAAAGAATACCATATTCACTTTTTTATTATTCTATTTATTTATTTTGAAAATACTGTAAAAAATTACGAAAACATCATTGTATATAAATGAGTTGCTGTCAAAAGATAAACATATGTGATGCAATTACAACTTGCTTAATAAGATGTCTGACATAAAAGGAAGTTACTTTATACTTATTTTGGCTATATACAGAACAATTTCCGTTTCGTATTTAACATTGTTACCATCGTTTCGGTATTATTTTGAATTCTTATTTGTATTATATACGGGGTTCTTCATTATTACTAAAAACATTAATAGTGAACATTGGAGATTATTTAAATCCATCTAGTAATCGTCATAACAAATCTTTCGTTTTTGACAGATATATTCACAAAAATGTCTAGAATCAGTAGCAAAATAACCAAGCACACGGTATTTGCCTTGCAAGGCAAAGACTAGCATTTTAATACGGACTCAAATGAAATCAACTATACAGGAAAATAGAACTATGAGTCATAAGGTGAACACAATCATCTCTAGATGTTTGTTTTAGTAAGCAAATGTTAGAAACTTGATAAAACTAGAACTCAGAGTACATGACTATTCAAACCCAATGAGCTTTTCTTACAACAAACAACAACAGTTGAAACAGCTACCCAAGCATAAGAAAACTGAATTTGGCAGTATCGATTTCAATTAGCAGATGAAAATTCTACCATCACACCAGGAAAATATGTGTGCGATACAATATTACAGACAATAATTCTGAAACCAAATTGTAGACTTTCGAGTTTTGCTAAAACCAAATAAAAATCATTAAAGAGTGATGTCGGATTTATTTTCACCTTGCATTGGGCTCTAAACTTTGATTAATGTTATCTAGAAAAATGTACTTACCACAGTGTTTTGTTTTGGATCAGTATGGCAAGAACAATTACTTTAGTTTTCTGACTGAATCGGAAAAATCCCTTCCAATCAAAAAATCTTTCCGAAACCAATTCAAACTTAAAATGAAAATCTCATTAACTTAAAACCTGACCTATATGGTCCTTTAATCAGTTGTAGGCAAATACCGAAACAGAATTACATTTTTCAAAACCTAAACGATACGAAATGTTCAAAGCATGTTAGAAGTAATAACCAGTTTGTATCATTCTTGTTTGTTTTGATCCAATCTAAAAGCCAGCCTATTTGGACGTCTATGTACATCAAGGCTAAAACTTGGTTAGATTCCGAATTTGGTTTGCGCTGTTTGGGAATCAAATGAAGAATTTTTCTAAAAGAATGCTTTGTTGTGTTAAGAAATACAAGATGAAATCTCGAAAGCATCAAATTGTTGTTATTCAAGAATAGCTGCATGAATTTAAATAACAAAGATAAAACAATAGTTGGTTTCAAATAAAGAAAGATGTCACAAGCTGGAATTATCAGCTTTTGTCTCTATTTTTGAATGATCAGATATCGACCATGATAAAGATCTTTTTGCAACTTCCGTTCCAAGGACCTGACCGATGTAAACATGACTCGTCCTGAAAACATCTAATAGCATTTTTCTAGTAGAACCTGAGAAGCCTAATTGTTCCAAAAAATCATCTTACAGAAAAACTTCAATCTGTTTGAACAGAACAGAAATCTCGAGTTTTTGAATAAGTTCAATTGACTTGAAAAGCCTCAATATAAGCACAAAGATTGTGACGTTTTCTTATTGTTAAGTCCCATCTTGCTCAAACTTAAGCTTCGAGTCCGATTAAAACCATACAGGTGAAAGATACAGACATAGATTTCGCTATCGCAAGTTCTATTATTAACTTTTATTTCTTAGAACCAAAGTGCGTTCAAACTTTAATTTTTCTTGAGAATGAAATACTTTCCAAGACGCTTATTTACTTTTCGAGATTTTAACTGTTTGAGTTCCTGAATCAATCATTCTCATTTACCTTTCCTAAAGAATTTTCACGTCGATTACGTGGACTTTTGTTGGACGTGCAGTAAAACCTCTTTAATTTAGACCAAATCGAAGACAATTTAGTTCAGACTGATGAAAATCTAAAATATAGAATCTTCTATATCTTTATCTTTTACGGATAAATAATAACAATTTGTTTTTACATCAACTATAGTGTAAACTTGATAATGATAATAATTTAATATTTAGAACTTTTGACGATACTGTTATACATATAATGCGACATGTATCAGGTGTAAAAATGAAAGGTATATTTGTAAAGTGTTGAGTCTCTATGTTTTACACATTAATGTAGCAATGAAGAAAGTCAATGAACTTATTGGCTATAGTCTAATCCCGAATTGATCAAGTTTGAGTTAATGAAGTTCTACTGTAGTAAAAAAAAACGTTGAGAATAATAAATGGAACTTAATATGAGAACGTTCTATTCGTAGTAAGACAGTTATTATGTTTAAATTTTATAAGAACAATTGAAAGTGTAAAACAAACAAGATCATATTTCCATATTTCTTTTGTTTTTTTAAACACTTCTAACTGTTTAACTTCATTAAACAATTCTGTTCTAAATAATTTTTTTTTCGCTTGCTAAATGGTTCGTTTGATTAAATCATCTCGTTTTAATGCAGAAACACGAAACTGCAGTTTCAACACTATTTAAACATGAAACCAAAGGGTTCGTTTTTAATTATCAACTAGTTTCGTTTTCATTTACACGCAAAATATTTTCGCGAGTAAATTCACTGCTTTTTGTTTATACAGGAACTTGTGCATGCCCTGCTTAATATCTCGAAGTGTTTAGTATCGGTGACCTCCGTTATATAGTTGGCATATGAGCTCCAGGTCGTGTCGTTTCTTTGCGCGCACCTAATAACAGCTTTGCTGTTTTTGGAAAGACGTAATCAAAGCCACCTTGCCGGTTGAAAACACGACTGACTGTAAACTTGTAATGATTGCCCATCAAATTACTTATATGCAAATGTGTTGTTTTTATACCATCACAAAAAATTGTCTCGAATTTAAATATCATTTTTATTTTGTTCGAAAATCTCTGATCTTTTTTTAATTTCTAAGAATTTTTACATGTTAGAAGTGTCTATAGAGACGTAGGCAGAAGGCGGTAGGCATTTGTATATTTGTTTAATCGGCTTGAACGTGTCGGTAAACAAACCGGAGCTGTGAAAATAGATCCCGGTTGTAGAGAACGACAGGTAGCTTGAAACTGCACTTAGGCACCTCGCACTGTTACTGTATATACAAATAGTAATTTTCTAACATCAACGCGTCGTAACCTTCTCTGCAAACATAAAATAAATTTTGCTGGATTATTATTACTGATAAGTTATTATCATTAAAATTAGAATTTGTTTAAATTCGTTATTTTTTTCCTTCAAGGACTCTATCAAAAGATTTTCTATAAAAACGTTTAAAAAGACGTATTCACGTCAAATGCTATTACCATTACAAATGAAACCAAATATGACATCTAAATATTCGAAATCTATAGAGCCGATTCATTTGTCATCTCGACGAACAATGGTTGTGGGGATATAAACCACTATGACAGCGTTCCATTTAAAACCACAATTTTTTATATCTAATGGTATTTTAAAAGACATTAATCGAACTTCTGTTCATTTCATAGAATTCTTCTGTGGGGTATGTACTAGATACATGATAAAGAATCTTGGAATTTAACAGTAGTAATTACGTAAGATTTAAGGGAATGTTTTAATATTATTGAGAGGGTTACTAGAGGAAATCTTTTCGCTTGATATTTTATTTTTGATCTTATTAATAGAGGTTGTCTATAGTTTTGAGCTTAATATTTCATGAGAATAAATCATTCATTGTTTGTCAGAGATACCAATATGACCTCATCCCAAACGTTCATTCATGTGTTAAGTAGTTTTTGCTAATTTAGATTGATCTATGTATTACTATATAATTACAAAAAAAAAATAATGATTGTCAAGCCTTATAATTCAATCTCTAACGGATTTGCTTGCCATGTTCACAGAGTATTGTGTATTGTCGATTTTGTAATCTTTGGTTAAGGAAAACCATTGGTCTTGATGTTGATTCTGTCTCGTTTTAAATAAGTGACTTGTGTATCAGAATAAACGCTCGGTAATCCAAACTTGCAAATCCGAAAGCTATACATGTATTGCACTACTTCTATTTTAATTTTTTTTCAGAACATAAATATAATTTTGATACAATTTCCTCTGGCAAAACGTTATAGAGTTGTAGGAGACATTTGTTTGATGCAGTTTTGAATGCAAAGCTTTTTTGGTATAGAACAACCAAAGGTATTTTACTCAAAGCGAATTGTCTAAGGGAGTCTTTAGGAAGTTAATAGTTGGTATGTGATTTTACAGACGATTTGGTGTTGCATGTGGGTATCTCCTTGGAATGTTTTCAGTGATCATTTTTGACATACATATATCTTATGGAGCTGGTTGAAATATGCAATATTCAACTCAAACATTTGGGCAGATAGGATCCGGTTATTTCGTCTAGTAACAATAAAAATATAAAATAGAACTCCACAGAATGTTATCTCTGAACACTGAGTTTTTTGATGGTATGATCAAGTTAAAAACTTCTTTAGAAGTAACAGCAGTGTTTTCTATATTCCATATAATATACAAAAGTGAGCAAAGACTTGTCTTATCTCTTGTAAATATATTATAGTGCCATTTGAATGTGACTAAATGTGCGTATAGGGATTTGGAAAATAATGTAAAGCATATGGAGATATCAAATTATGCTGATGTAAAAAAGAAGAGAAGGATAAACTTCTTTCTTAATCAGACCATTGAAGGTGTCAAAGGCGTGTTTAAACAAGAATACAAAATTCCGCGACAGCCATACTTACAGTGTTGACCTTAAAAAACTCAAAAATTCTGTGAAGTCATTGAATGATTGTGTTTGAAGGAATGTTTGGCATAGTTTGATTTACTTTAATGTTTGTGTTGTATGTACAACAACTTGCAAAACTTAATTTTTTCACACAAGGCTTTTTCATTTACTTCTCTATATTGTCCATAATCTGTGCTCACTTTTTGCTCAATTCTTCGGTGTCTGTAACTTTCGCTTCTTTCTCTTCCCCCTTCTTTCGCTCTCATGTTTTATACTTTAATTTGCCTTGCTAATATTATTTAATTTTTGCCTTCTTCCATTTGATTGGCTTTCTCCACAATTTCTTTTTCTCATTATTTTCTCTTTTTCTCCTTTCTGGTTTACTGTTCTTTGTCGGACAAAAATTTTATCGAATTTGCTCAATGCACATTATGGATTTGATTCTATTTTTGTACAACTTTCCTTGTCTAAATCGATTACCAATGATTTTCTTGAAAGAGATGGTTTGGTCGTGCTAAATAACTATTTGTTCACGTCAGTTGTTCTCCGCTGTATACTTTTAGGTCTATTATCTTCTCTTGGGAAAAACATTATTATGCTACAAAACTCCCGTAGCTTACCAAAAGTTGAATGTCGGTACAATTTTACAAAATTTCTTCGCAACGCAACAAACCCATGATTAATTGTCGTATGTATTAATCGTCTAAGTCTTCAAAAGATGATATGATGAATACAATAATATATAAGCGTGTGCAGAATCTTGCCTGCTTTTTGCCAGTCAACTTCTTCCAGTTTTGTTCAACAACCCAAACTGGTTTTGCCCAGTATCTTGAAAAATACTACACTTTTGGCCTAGATGATGAAAGTAAGGAAACTTGCGAGAGTTTTTGACTAAGGGGAGAAAACTTTAAAAGAAGTATTGAATTCCGTGAATCGGAATATGGAAAGTCAAACTAAAAACGAGAAAGGAATAGAAAAGACAGAATTGCTCCTCACAGTTGCTTCTGGGCGTTTATCATGTAAAGAAAGAGGATCACTTGACAGTCTTTTGTTTCTGTATTATAAGATTTTCTATGTTTGCAACGATATTGATACCTGTGTTAATCTGTCCTGGACAGACAGTCTGTAATGTATTTAATGAATTCTTCTTAATTATAATTTAAATAAAAAGTCGGAAATCTAGCATAAAAGTAGTTATTAATTGCCAATTTATCTTTTCAGTACACAAAAACTCGAGTCGTGTCTTACTGCTTTTTGTTTTTTGATTAATCTGTAATCTTTATTGCTAAACATTGCATATAACTGAAAAACAAGGACAAAACATTTCGCAAAAAGAAGTAACGGTCGTTACTAAATTACAAAATACGAAGGGCGAATAATAACTACTGTTTTCTGAGATTAGGGGAAAGGGTAGACTGTGTGTATAAACGAGTAAATAATTTGGGACACGCAATGATACGCTTATTCAGGTAATTATAATAATTAACTATTCTACTTACTACAATCATTATCACTGAAAGCACCTGACGACCAGGTTGGTTTCACATGACATTAGTTTTGTTATATCTTTCAAAGTAATCGGAGATTAAGATAAGGCGTTTATGTTTAAAAAGGATATTTGAGGAAGAAACTAATATTTTAATCGCGTTAAATAAATAAGCATGATATATTAGCGTATTTTATTATAAAACTTACATCGCTATTATGTAATTGTATAAAAGCAAACAAATTTTTTAACACGAAACTTGTATGCATTTGATTAGTTAATTATTGAATAGCTGTTATAGCGTGATTAAGTTTGCTTTCGCGTAATAAATTAAAATTCAATTTTCTGATGTTTATACCAATCAGCACCCGACTAAAAACTTTTAATTATTATCGAATTTGTTTCTTATGGATGAGGTGCTTTTTAAAATGAAACTTAATCCTATTTAACTATCGACTTGTTAACGAGATATTTTTAAAAACTAGTAGCAGTGAGTTATTTACCAGCTTTTGTCAGTAAATATTTACTTTAACAAGAGTTAAGTATGGTATTGACACAAAAACCACCAAAAAAAGCCGACAGAATTTCTAAAGCGTTTAATCCCTTTTAAGTTGTAAGAATTTCACTTTTCTCTCTCTCTCTCTCTCTCTCTCTCTCTCTCTTTTGAATATAAACAAAAGAAAATGATTTAAAATGTCTAAAAGTTTTTCTTTTATATCAGTAACGTCTGGAAAATAAGAAAACAAAAAAAAGGTCATCTACCTTTTCTGAACATCAAAGTGAAAACTCGAAGAGGCAGGCCCTGTTGTACCGCCGTCACTTGCCTCTTGGCTTTTATCAGTTTTAAGAATATTTATGAATACAAAGCTACGAAAACTCTACACGGATTTATTTTGGTCGACGTTGAAAACATGAAAAGGAAAATCTTGAGGATATGCACTCGTATTTAAATTGTTTATCGGCTTCTCTTTTATAAAATTAGATTGGAAAATTCAAAACGTAAGCGGAAATGATGTTTACCTGACATTATTTACGCATATTCATGTCGAAAGAATTATTATTAATAATGGCTACGCTTAAATTAATCTAAACATACACATTTCAACTTTTGTATTCAGATTATCTTTTGTCAGTTCTTAATATGCTGTGACAAATTAAAGAAAAGAAAAAACCGTAGTATCTTAAATAAATTAATGAAAAGCAAACAAATGTAAATCACACATCCGTTATTAATAGCTCGAGTTTTACTGCCCGAACAAGTGAAATTTTTTCAAAGTCTAATATTGTAAAATTGATCGAAAACAAAAGTGGGCGGAATTCGAATTAAATTTAGATTTATTATGTACAGGGTGTTGTATCGTTTTGGAATTAGAAAATTGTTTTTTTAAATATCAAAGTAAATAAAAGAAGTTGCAAAGAACGATTATCTGTAGGTTCTCAAATTATTTTCAACTCTACAGTGTTTCGATCTTTTGCCTTCTTTTAAGAAATCTGTTTATGTATATACAGGGTGCCTTAAGAAGAAATATCAAGAAATGTCACTAGGAAAAGTTGCACCGAACGATTGCCTTTATACTCTAAAGTTATACTCTACTATATAGGGTGTTCCACAAAGGAGCGCCACATACAACCTATACAATGCTAATTACAGCAATAATAGCATCATGGCCATCTAAACTGCCCACTTTGTTTTGAAAACATTACAGTGGTAAACTGCAATTTTTAAGATTCAAAACTGTTTTGCAATTTAGCGTGGAAAACTCAGAACATACGAGGGTGGTCTGAAAAGTTTCCGACCTAACAAAGATACAAGACATTTTTTCTGAAAATTTTTTTTTATTTTTTAACATAGTCTCCTTGTAACTCTACACACTTCTCCCAGCGATGCTCCCATCTCTGTAACCCGTCCAAATAGTACTCGGCATTTTTCTCTGCAAAATAATTGTTCACGAAGGTGATTGCCTCTTCATTTGACGAAAATCTTTGTCCTCCGAGCGCAATTTTTAGATGAGGGAACAAAAAGAATTCGTGGATTTTCGCCATGGCAACCGCTGAGGTGTGAGACGGTGCGTTGTCTTGGTGAAACAGGATTTTCTTTTTCTGCAAATGTGGCCGTTTTTTCGCAAGTTCTGCCTTCAGCTTGTCAAGTAATGATGCATAGTATGCTCCTGTAATGGTTTTTCCTTTTTGAAGATAATCGATTAAAATAACTCCATGACTATCCCAAAAAACAGTCGCTATCACTTTCCCAGCCGAAAAAACAGTTTTTGCTTTTTTTGGAGCCGGTTCCCCCTTTGCAGTCCACTGTTTGGACTGTATTTTTGTTTCGGGCGTATAATGGTGTATCCAAGTTTCATCTACAGTAATTAATCGGCACCAAAACTCGGATTTATTTCGCGTAAACTGCACCAAAAGAGCGTTGGAAATATTCATTCGAGCACGTTTTTGGTCTAACGTGAGCAAACGCGGCACCCAACGCGCGGACAGCTTTCTCATACCTAAATGTTGATTTAATATGTGACAAACACGTTCTTTTGACATGTTCATAACCTCTGCTATCTCTCTCAATTTAATTCGGCGGTCGTCTAGCACCATTTGGTAAACTTTGGAGATGTTTTCGTCGGTAGTTGCAGTTTTTGGACGTCCCGAACGTTCATCGTGTCCCAAGCTCTTACGGCCACGTTTAAATTCAGCAGCCCAAAATTTCACTGTGGTAAATGATGGTGCAGAGTCCCCATACACAGAATCCAACTCATCTTTTATTTGCGAAGGCGTATTGCCTTTCAAAAACAAATATTTAATGACAGCTCGATACTCGATTTTGTCCATTTTCACAAAAAAACTCACATCAACTCACTCAAACGACTGTTACATAAAAACTGCGCGTCCAAAATGGCTGAAACTTTGGTGAGTAACTGTCAACAGATGAACAACGAAATTCAGTAGCTTTTATTTACGAGTGCTGCCATCTTCACGTTGAGGTCGGAAACTTTTCAGACCACCCTCGTATATTATTTTAGAGTGCGATCCAATTTTGAAATCTCAAGTTGTTCTTGATATATTGCGACGCTTGTAAAACGGTGCAGATTATCATTATTGTTTCTCTAGTTTGAAGTAGAATTCTGATATGGCAACATGGTCTATTTGAAATAATTAGAAACAGAAAATGAGAATTGGTTTTCACTGAGAGCTCATCACTACGATGCCAAAACTAATCATGATTGTTCGTGTTGTTTTTCTTTGAATTGTATGAAATTATGCCGTCCTTTGAAAATGTGTAATGTCCGATTGCAAGTTTTGTTTGATACCTTAAAATCGTCGTAATTACATATTTCTATTTTGCAAATTTCCAAATTACTCCCTTGAGAAGGTGTTTTACTTCTTAGAATTATTATGACACCATACTACTGGTTTGAAAGGATGTTTCACTTTTTAAATCCAAAAACGAGCTAGAACGCAAAGAGCACGTATTGTTGAGGAATATTTTTTTCTAGGCCGACAAAACGGTAAAACTGACATCAATTTATCAATTTAGGTACAATGCAAAAAGTTAATCAGATAAAAATCAAGAAGGAAAAATTTCTAAATCATGTTTTAACAGTTTTGGCAACATAGGCGCATTCTCAATATTTGCTACATGCTGTTAATTCGATGGGTGTCACAATTAATGCCTTGCATAAAATCTGATGATACCAAGATATGTTGTTTTTTGCCTAATCGGAGATGTCCCAATTCCTGCTTCTAAACGATTTTGGCTCTTATCCACATGGAATAAACAAACATTCCCATATCTAAATTAATACAAAACTTTTTAAAAATTAGAAAACAGAGTATTAAACAGTCTTGGTAAGGAATATGGATACAAGAATGCATTATGGTTACCACAAATATAAGAAGAAATTGAATACACGACTGAAATAAAAAAATGTTTAGTACGCAAAATATTACTAGAACTATAAGAAGAACCCAAAACTGGAAAAACCCGGGAATAGACCAAATATATAATTTTCAGTGGAAGGAATTGCATACAGTTTGTGAACGATTAACAGATATAGCAAACGATTTTCATCAAAAACCCTAAAAGAACCAGCATATTTTATCTGAGTTGTGTCTCAGTGTTTTACAAGATTCTAACTAGTTTGGTTTCTTAATCCTTATGGAATTACATAAAGGAAAATAAACTAATCCTGTAGGAACAGAGAAAGGGCAGTAGCTAAGAAACAGCCGGGGTAAAAGATCAACTGACAATAGACACAAACAAAGGAATTTGACAGTTGTCATGCATAGTTGGTTGATTGAAGTCTGCAACCTACATAAAGTTGATCAAAATATAATAAATACTTTAAAAACGTGTATAGAGATGTGAGGAAACTACACTGACGCTTGGACACATTCACGTCCGAAGGGGATTGTTCCAAAGAGACTAACAATGACTATAGAATAAACTTCAACCAAAACTGCATCTATATTTAGTAAGGTTGTAAGAATGAAACTTTGGGATTAAAAAGTGAGCTACAATATATTTTAGAAAAGGAGTAACCAGACATCAATTACAAACAAAAAGTAGAAAACGTGAGTTTTAAAAACTTAACCCAAGAAGATACATATAAGTATTTAGGCCTGGAACAAAGTAGAACAAATCATACAAAAATAAAAAAATAGATTAGAAGAGAATACCTGTGAAGATTGAATAAGATCTTAAACATTTATTTAACCGCAATTTCCAATTCTAACTTACACATTTGGTATGCTTAATGGTCTGATACTGATCTACGTGATCTAGACACGGCAACCAGGAAACGTCTAAAGAAGCTTAGAATATTGCATAAATTCAGCCTCAGTGCGCAGACTGTACAGAGAGAATGTATACAGCAGGGACTGAAAAAAGTCTCCGTGGAAAAACAACTGAATGACCAATCAATTGATAAAGAAAAGTCGGTTGAATGGCTGAGAACAGGAAGATTATTAGCCGAGACTATTTATAGTTTATAGTTACCGTTCAAGATCAGATGATGTCAACCAAGCTTTACAAGCACAAAATATTAAATCTAGACGTAAACCTCATGTACCACAAGTGTCAGACGATTCCAGAATCCATAGATCATTGAAGAACCGTACTATAAATACCAGCCCTTACCTGTTCTAGAAAATCAGGAAAATATTTTGTACTGACAAAGGCCGAGAAATAATCGATAATAGAGCAGATATTATACTTGTCGACAAACATACAAAGAAAGCCATAATTATTAATGTGGCTGTTTCCCTAAAGAAAAACTTTGTAAAAAAGAGAACGGGAAAGGAAAAAAAACGTTTTTAGAACTAGTAGATGAGATTCACAGGATATGGAATTTGAATAAAGTTGGAGTAATACCTATAGAATTTTTTCTACCACAGGCGTAATCTCAAAGTAACATAGCACCAGTGATCAAAGCTGGGAAAAAAATAAAAAAAATAATAACCCATTTACAAAATGCACTAAGTAGTAGACGTTCTAGTCCTATTTTCAAGAAACTGATCAGTTAATCAAATGCATCAAAGGCTTCTTTGAATTTCGCTAAATCTAACACACAAACACAGTGCAAAACGTCAATTGTAGAAAGTGTCATATCGATACAATCAGAGAACAATTAGGTAGGTCCTGATGAGTCTAGCTAACAAAACCAGCTGGAATAACTATAATCATTTATAGTTTTGCACTTGGATGAAGTTTGCAGCTGAATTCCCATTTTGGTCATTCTTATCTGTATGCCTATAGATCCCAATCAAACTTTATCTTGATCAAGATATCAAGATCAAAATCAAAATCGCAAATAAATTCTGTCTTATTGCCGGTCTGTGTTAGGTATTATTAACAGTAAACCAAACAATTATGGTAGAGATCTGACTTTCATTAACCACATTAAATGGTAGATGATTTTCATACTATAAGTTTGTATTTTAAAATTTTGTTTTCTTTTAATGGCAAAATAGTGTAATCTGTTGGAAATCAATTGTCAAATAAGTTTATGGTTAAAACAAAATTTTATTGCCTGTTTATACAAAAAACCATATAGCTTACAATTAGTTACTGTCAAAAATTGATTTTTTTTTTTGGTTTACCACAAACACGATTTTTCTCAAATTCTTTTTGTGCCCAAACAGTTGGAATGGTTTGTTGGGAAACCAACAGGAAACAATAAATGGGAAAAAAATTGAAAATGACATCTTTTGTCTTTTGATCTGATTTTAGTTTCTGCGTTTAATGTAGATGACAACAAACGAAATTGCGTGACGAATAAATATTAAAAAAAACCTTTTCGATTCATGCAACCTGTTTGTAAGATTATCATTAATTATTTGTTTCGAGATTTATTTTAACTCAACTGAAGTAATTTATTTTCCTAAGCACACTTTTCTGTAAATTAGAAAAAAAATGTTAAAAAACAGAAGACTACCGCGAACTCTTGGTGGTCCAATTAAAAACTCTTCTATATACCGTTTTTAACTGAAACAGTACCTTAAGTATATGTATTCAACATTAATATATGATGATTGACGTAAAGTTAGTTAGAAATAGCGGGATTGTTTGAGTGACTGCAGTTTTTTTCCATTTTATATTAGCTGGGCGTGTATGACTTTAAATAAGCCTGTTAATAATTTTTCGTTCTTGTCATTTTACATTAAAAAAATCTCACTCGTACTTTTGTAATGTCCCTGCGAAGCGAAAAAATAATTTGGACTTTTGAAGGCTTTTATTTGCTGCAATGCCTACTTGATCAGGCATGAAATTTCATGACTAGTTTTCTGAGAGGGCGTAACATTACCAACCACAAATCAAAAATGCAGTGGCACTTCTCATAACCTGTTCTCTCTTTATTTTCTGGTCCGTATTTCGAACATTTCATTTAAAATGTTTTCTCGCGTTTCTTTCAGAAAGCCTTACGTTATTCCATTTGATTGATCGTAAGTTTGTATTGATTGTAAATCTCATTTACAATACGTTTGTTGGTATCGATTTATCACAATAAATCTAATTTATTAATATTTTATTATTTTAAGTTCGATTCTGTGTTGTAAATCGAATATGCTTTAGGACACCCATTTCATTCCGAAGTGTCATTGGAATACCTATGGTTTACTACTATCTTGTGTATTTATAGCTTGTTGTTCGAACTGCGGTTTCGAACAAAGGGTATATTCTTTAACGTGAAGCTTGTTAACGTATTCCCATATGCACAATATTTCATTTTAAATAACATTGTTTATATTTCTTTATAGTCGGGTTCGTTCATTTAGATGTTCGTGTAATAACGAATCGACACAACAATAAGCAATATGCTGTCTTGAAAATGATTGCCTTTTCTTTGAACGTATTACTTGCCACTCCAATACTGCAAACATTTCTTATTTCCTAAGATTTTTCACTTTTCTAAAATTAACAAGAATCCAGAATTTATTACGCAAAGAAAATTCACTTTAATCTAATTAAATTTTGATTGAGCTGCCATTAAGGCTGTTCTACAACAGACTTAAATTTAATGAAATATGAAATAGCCTTAAGGTTTTAATTATTACCTTACATAAAGTAGACGTAAAACCAAAATTATCCTTTTCCTATTACTAATTTAATATTTTTTATTAAAACTGACAAATTAGTTGTTGAAATATAACGTTATATTATTCTATATCGAATCTACTATAATTAATAACAATCATTTGTATATTCATTTCAAGGTTGTCGAGATTTTAAAATAATTGCGCCCAAAAAGGAATTGATCATATTTTAAAGTGTCTATCTCTTTTGCAATAATATTCGCTTTAAAATTTTTTAAATAGTTTTGGTATAATTTATTTCGTTTTGTAAATCTGGGCTAGCACAACAATCTTTCTTGGTTTATAGGTTAATGAGATCGTAGAATCACGTTTTAATGTTAGTTATTATTAGTAGCGTTGTTGGTCAAATTAAATAATAGGTTATAAATAAAATATTTGAAGAAAAATGTCAGAAAGTAGAAATTCGTTTTTTTAACATTTGGCAATTTACATGTAGCTTCGGGTATGTTTGTTTTTTGGCAAAACATTGTTTATGATTATCTAAGCCAATAGCATGTCGTAGATTGATAAGAACTATCGATTCTTTAAGTTGCACCACGTTGTCATGGATAAACATCTTAGAAAATATTTTGGTTCAAAAAGAAATTTTTTTGACAACGACAGTATTCATTCTAGGAATCTCCCCAAATAAACTGATACCAAGATACAAAAAAACTTTTTCACTTTTCCACTTTTGTTTAAACTAGTTGATGGCCAAATACTCGAAGTCTGTCCATGTTCTTCTTTAAGAAGTTAGAGGATCTATTCAAGCCATAATAATGATGCTCTTTCAGCTTAATTTGATTATTTTGAATTCCATGCCTGCTGTTATTACGTTTGGTGGTGCCTAGATAGTTGATCTATAGACCAATCAGTCTTGATCAATGGCTCAAATAATCAGCGAAAACAACTAATTAGTACAGTTTATCAGCAAATCTTGGAGGCTACCACGGACAACAGGTTAATACAAGCAAACCTAAACAGTATATTTGCGAAAATATCATTATCATCTTATTTAAAATAGAAAAATTGTGTCATGTACATGCAATACCTTGTATGTAGGAAAAAATTGTTTGGTAGAGCATTATGAAGGGGCCAATGCAAGAAGTGGACATGTCGACAATTTACAATTTTACAGGAAACGAAAAAAACGTTTGCAGCTTAAATACTGTAGTTTAACAAGTTTTTGATTTATAGTAGCTATTTATGACTAGTATGTGGATATTTCAGTGTGTATGGTTAGTCGTTATATATTTTTTTACGGCTGCAAAAAAATAAAATCTGTTGGAGGTGTCCACTTCTTGCACAGTAAATTAAGATTTGATTTTTGAAATATATTTATTTCTTGAAAACCTAAACTTTTATATGTAAGAACAGTGATTCAATCTATATTATTATTAAATATCAATTTAGTAGTGGTTTTTTTCATATTCTGAGCACGACGAATGATTTTCTGTATTAGCAAATTCTCTATGATAATTTTTTGTCTTCATAAAACCATTGATCAGCTACTGGCACATAGTAAGATGCTAACGTCATTACATGCTCAAACTTTTTTTGTTTCAATTTCCTTCTTTCATTATACAAAAGAGTGGTATCATTCGGCATGGTGACAGATATGTTTTTTTTTTATATCAAATTCTTCATACACCTGTAGTGATACTGACACACTACATAAAATGTTTGGCATTTTGATAATGTCATAACGAAAGATTCTGTATTTGGATATTGTAAACTTTGCATTTTTTCGGCTTGGATTTTTTTTGAACATTGGTAAAAAATGGTCTTTAAAATTCAGAAACATTTTTTGTTGAACCGGAATAACCACAAATTTCTTTCCAGATTCTGTAATAATTTTGGCGTATTCATTTGGCAGGTATATTTTGTCGTATCTTCGTTTTCTTTGTTCAATAGCTTCGAAGCTGCGATCACAGGGTAGATAACTGTGCCCCGGTTCAGGAAAACGTTGGTAGATAAATTTAAATTTACCAGTTTCAATAAGACTGTAAAGATACTGCGTCATGACATAATTTTTGTTTTGTGACGCACAGTTGTCCGAAAACATGTAGACGTCAGTAACCTCAGGTCTAAGGATATTGTTGAAGAAATAATTAAGTAGGCCGATAACTTCATTTTGTCCTTTTCCAGCAAGCGTTTCATCATACAAAAAGAAGTAGCTTTTACCTATGCTTGCGAAATGAATGCAGAAGTTGTACACCCCCTGGTGCAACTGGTAACGTAAGATTTTGCTGGAAATCAAATGTAATAACTTCAACATGATCATTATTTTTACACAGTTTTGTCTTTGCCTTGAGATCTTTATAAAATGTTTCTGCTTTGGCAACATGTAACTCTTTTTCTGTCCTGAGCTGTCTCTTCTCTTCTTCTGTTTCAGCACTTAAAAGTTTGTTCATTAGTTTGTCACATTTCTGACATGAATCTGACTTAGGCTTTCCAAATGAAATATTAAAATTTTCTGTAAAATATTTTCGAAAGAATTCGTGTTTTATTACAGGTTTAAAGTTTTCATTGTCCCTATTCTCCTGTAATATTCTATATTGATCGGGCTCATACTTTTCTAAGTACAAAGCATGGATTTTAGAAACATTTAGCAATGGTGATAGATAATACTTTTGTAAATTATCAGTTCTACTGTAGTGTGATTTATATTTAGGAAAGCTCATTATATGAGCATTTAACTGAGCTGATATGTCAGGAGTAACTTGATTTGGCCTATTGTTATGTTTTCCACGCCGGTCTATTGGAGGAGTCACATTGAGTTTCATGTGGTCGATTATTCTGTTGATCCTACCTTTTTTTATTCCGTGTATAGCAAGCAGTGCATTTTTACATACAGGAACTTTAGTAGCGTTTTCTTTAACCTAAAACAGATAAAATGTGAGTACCATACTACTCCCTCTTTGACATTCACAAATGTGTGCGCTATAACCAGAATAAATTTAAGTAGGTATCAAAATATCCACTTACAGAAAATGTACAATAAACACTTTTTGGTTTATTATTTTCATCGCTGCGTTTTCTGTGCTGTGCAACTTGTTTTATGGCAATGTTTCCAGATAAATATGCATCCTGCAAGTCCTTGCTTGGTAGTTTATAAAATGCTTTAAATATTGCCACTCTGGTATCAGCTGTAACTCTGTCAAAACATTTCATTTTGCAGTTACATGCATTTCCTAGTTGTTTTTCTGGTACTACTTGTTTCAAAGTATTAACATATTCTTTGCCAGCAGTTTTGCGTTCCTTCCTCACATTTCTTTGCCACTGCTTTTCTTTCCTCAACCGTTTCTTGCCTTTATCTTCCCTTAAAGTGAGGTTAGGTTCCTCAGTTTCACTACCTTCTGATGGTATATATTCAGGGTCTGTTTGAGAATCACTGCCAGCATAAGCATCCTCCTCTGATTCTGATGAAGAACTCATTGTGCACTATTTAATACCACAATAAATAGGTTAACAATAACACTACACTTCACATAAACACACTGTTGTAGTCACGTACACAGTACACAACTACCCACAATACTTTGCAAAAACTGGACATGACCAGTTCATGTCCACTTCTTGCACAGTACTTAGTAGGTAGACAACCAACATCGCACTCGTTTATGATCTTTGTTAGCGGCAGAAGTTTAGTTCTTGCTCAGAACGATGCAGTAACGATTCAAGAACATGTCCAAACAAATAACTCATTTCCGATAAAAAATGGACATGTCCACTTCTTGCATTGGCCCCTTCATTTAGTACCAAAGCAATGGTTTTTCAATTTTTCTTCCAGTTTTTGAAATAACGATGCTGCGAAGAAATCCGACTTAAATGGGACACTTTCAATTTTCTCTTGTACAGGACCATAACCTTTGCTCAACATACAAACGACCTCGTTTGCAAACTATAGAGATGGGTAATGAAATTATTGTTAATAAAACAACATGGAAGTGACCTATTGAACAAAACTAATTATTAATGTCTTAGAAAGGAAGAAAGAAGCAAATGTATGTGTATGAAGCTACAGATCCAAATAGACCAATTTCACTCGTTTGACCTGAGATGCAAATCATTTAAAACTGAAGATAGAAGTAATAATTTCAATTTACTAGAAATTTCCAAGCCTACTTATACTATTATGGTGACAATGAGTCAGAAGAAAACTTTAAATTCAGTTTTTTACAGTTATGTTTGACCATGTAAAAATGCAAAAATCTAGAAAAGATGGAAGTTACAAATTCTTGTAACATTTTGTAACTAAGAAAAAAGAGCTATAAGCAAATTTGAATACAGAAAACAATAGCGATGGTAGCAGTAAGGGAAACAAAAATATAAACAGAACAGTAAGTGTTAGAATATACATTACAGGATGATTAGGGCAATTACTATCTTAGTTAAATAATTTTGACAAGTCAGCTTTTCTAGGAACAGCTTATGTCAAAACGCAGCAACATCGAAATTCATGGCCTCCCACTATTTACAATACGATAGACATTTGTGGCAGATACAGAAACTAGAAATATGTATATACTCTGCCGTTGTCTTTTACCGCAATAGATTTGTTTGATTTCAGGTCACAATTATGATTAATCGATGTGTGAAACGCAAAATCTCTGAATCTCAGGAATGAAATGTTGTATCGAGACGGAACTGGGACTGTTCTAGATTACTATTAACCAGGCTGCAACGATTTTTATTTTAAATTTAAGTCTTTATCTTATTTTTGATTATCTCTAAAACAGTTGGTTCTATAGAGGAGGAAATTTCTGTTAGATAAATAAATTGCGAATAGTATCATCGATCGTCATTTCTTCGTCAAACGATTGTTTTATATCTCAGAAACGAAACATCCCACGAAGATGAAGCTTTCGATTACTATCAATGGTGAGCAATCTTGACTTCCGGGCCGAAATTGACTAGTATACAGACAAAAAACCTTCGCATATCTTCCAGCTCGAGCGTCAAAACCAAAATTGTTTGGGCAAAGTTTTGTCCGAAAATTAGTATTTGCTGATAGAAGCTAGCTTTGTCCGCCGCTAGGTGTAAGCTCTAGTATTAACCGAGTTGAGTGCTATCGACTGCAGTTTGTTTTTGTTTTCAAAGTCATTATGACTGCATATGTAGAGAAACTTCATTCTGATCCCGAAAAACCGAAAGGGCTAAAACAAGGCAATTTACTCTGCATTTGTATTGTGTTTTAAAAGCATACCTACCAAGAAATGGTTTTTTTGCAAAAAAAAAGCAAAAGCAGATAATTAAATTTGCAAAAAACGACACAGTCCCAAAACTCTTCATCTCTAAACGTTAATATTCTGAGAACGGTTAGAGACAAGGAGATCCGGTTTGAACAGTGGAAAGAAGATAGTAAGAGGTTCAAAATCCATATTTATAAATTACAGATAAACACTTTAGGAACATCTGGTAAACTCATAAAGACTTTAGACTGTGATAGGATAATGGATAAATGTTTTCTATAATGAGGGGGTGCATTTCAGTGTCCAATATTATCAAGAATTTTTCCACACTTAAGAGTAACTTTTGAGGTTCTCATAAAACGCAACATCTTTGCTATAAAAGTTTTGACATTTATGATTTCGCTTTCTGAAAGATTATTTGTATACCTACTGTATGAAGTTTTGCTGAAAATTGGTTTTGGAATTTATTTTCAAATATATTAGAAAACCATTTTAATGAAGATCTGCAATATTCAAAAAACCGCAAAACAATGAAAACAGACAAAAGATACTTAAGTAAACGAAGAAAAGCTTAAATAGATTATTAAGTTTAAAAACAATTTGTAAAATAAATAATTTTTTCCGTTCCAACGGTCTATTGTTTTTGAATTGTGCAACAAACTAACCTTCTGTAATGTCCTGTATCGGTTTTTTTTCTTTGGCATTGGTAACCTAAAGTATTATTCTTAATTTGAACAAAGTAACATATTCTTTTACAAGATGTACCTGCAGAATTACGTAATATAAAATGGAATTAAGGAAGGCATAAATAAAGGAATTTTGTACGTTGACTGTAATAACAATGCGATGACAAATTGCCTATGTATCCTTTTATAGCCCCGTGGTTATTTCAAGGGAGTTTCCATATTTGTAAGCGGCTAAAAAACCAGTAGAACTATTTGTAATGTCTTTTAAAATTAATGCACAGCAATCTTAATGAATACTAATAGTACCCATTATGATATCAAACAAGTAATCTCTCAAATTGTTATTTTGTTAAAATTAAAACATAATTCGAACTGATACATTATCTGTACACTTTATAATTCTATTATTGAACTTTTCTTTTGTTTTTTCTCGCATGAGAATTTTATAAAAGTCGCATTAAATTGCGTTTTAACATCTACTTAAACTGCTACTTCATCAAATTTTAATTAGATTACACAAAAAATACGGTATAAGCAAAATGTATTCAAAAATTTCCTGGTGGCAATAAATTTATTTACTGGTTTTTCGGTGGCGTTTCTAAATTAGCTACAATTTTTTTCGGAGCAATTTCCGATTAATTTTTTTCTAACAGTTAGTCAACTTCAAAGTTGATTCTAATGGAAGAGAGCCAGAAAGTGGAATGCTTTTCCGTGAGGGTCACAGCTTGTCTTCGGCCCATTTATAAACATGTTGCTTGTCGGCATGCAAATCAGACAGCTACGCCGGATTTTGATTGATCTATTCACAAGATGGATTACGCTGCGACCACATCCATTGTCAAAGTACTTCTCCATTGTATCCCTAAAGTACACGGGTACAATTGGGCATAATGGAAATTTGATAGGTAAACATAGCTAATGAATATAATTTTTATTTTCTTACGCTACCAACTACCCTTCAATTAAGTTTTTTTATATTCTTTGTTTTAAGCTAACGCTAATGAGACTTAATATTTTAAATATTGTTTTGTCGGCACGATCTACTGCTGAAAAGGTGCGCGGACAAATAAATTAAAATCAATCTTGAAGAGTAGTAAACAGACCGACTCCATTACTCTTAATGTCATGATTTTGAATTCCGGTTGCTTTTTGTTCACAAAGTGTGCTCTTTGTAAGCATGACTAGACGGAATGTGGTCTAATGTATGTACATACAACCATGTATTAACATGTTTAGGGATCACTCCGCTTGTACGATTGATGTGAAAACTCCTAATAGTTTTTTCCCTCACAAAATGGAAAATTCAAGATTGTTCTTCTAACATTTATAAATGTCTTCCTATAAGCTCCTAGCAACAATTTTTCCTAACACAACTTAGTTAGTATTCGCAAGTTTAGTTTAACAGCGTATTTGTCAAAATGGTGTGCAATCGATAGGTTGTCGTTATTGGATGATGGTAGAGATGAGTGTTGACAGTTCAATACTGCATTAATCCATTAAACCACATCAGCTTAACGATCTCGAAGATCCGTACGGATTGAGGGTGCTCTCAACGATCGTATCTATACTGCGACATTGTTACAGGAATGTGAGCATAACGACTTCGTTCCATTAGACACCTGGTGTTAGGTTATTAAAATTTCGATCACTTTAATTTCTGGCTTGTTCTTCTCAAGGTTGTATTAGATTTTCATTTTATTGAATGTTATAAAGGCCACATTTACAATTGTAACAGTAACAAAAGAACATAGGTCATGATTTTCTTTTAATAATAGAAGATTTATTACGTAATTTTAATTTTTAAAAACATTTCCTTATTTTGTTAACATTTTTCAATCGACATGAATAAACAAATTCCAAATCAAACGTTTTTTTTTTGAAAAACAAAAAGCAATCCTGTTTTTTGAGAAATGTTTATAATCATCTGAACTAGCCCTAAATTCTATAAAATAACAACTTAACGCCAAGTCATCTTTGTAATTTTCAAAGATACATCTAAATCGCTAGCAATGTTTAAATATTTGAAGCGTGAAAGCTCGAGGTGTTGGATATTTGAAATCAGATAGCGGAGGATGATTAATAAAAATTGTGATGAGTAGTTAAAAATAATTTTTAATCTAATAAATTGTGTAATTTATTTATAGATTTTTTTTTGTTTTAGATGTAAATTAAGTAATCGTAAAATGAATTTCATTTTTAAAGAAGGAATTTATTTGTACAAATTATAATCGAATAATTTATTTGAATAAATTTATAATTTGACAGATTTATTGAAATAAATTTGTTTGGTTGTTATTGAAATAAACTAATTTGTATGTATTAATTGCTGCAATTTAAGAATATTGCTTCAGGTATCATAAAATGAAGATACCGAAGTGAGCTTATCATTTTAATAGCTAATTTAGTCACATTATATTTATTTACATAGTTTGTATTGAGTTTCATAGTTAAAATAAATAGGTAACATCCTGTTTTTATTTTTTTCTTGTGTTGACAAAATTGTGTGGTGTTTTGCACTTTATTGTTTGAAATTCTAACCAAACAAACAAACATTTAGATAAACATTTTGAAACAAATGAGCCTACAAATCTTATATTATGTCTAAAGGGGGTTCATAAAAGTAAGGTAAAGATTTGAGATATTTAAATCATGGACGGAGAGTATATGATTGGCTTATTATAAAAAATGCATTAACAATCTTACTATAATTATACAGTAACGCCTATGGCAACACAACAGAACAGAACAGTAATATGATAATGAATTAGGTAATAAAATGTCGGTAAATGTTTGTGTTAGAATAAAAATCTTAATATCACATTTGAAGCAAGACATTTGTATGAAGCAACTGGATCAAATCACAAACCTAAAGAAAATCAAATACTTTGATGCTCCACAGTGTGGTGTTCTAGGTCCTATTCTATAGTGGATCTATTACTTTACACTTTCCGAAAAGAAATGGAGCCGCGCTTTTAACTTGTAATAATACTTGAACAGTTGAACAAATGCAAAAAAGAATACTGGCTATGAAACATTTCAAAATGTAAACCCTACGAGACAGATCTTGAATCATGATTTCAAAATCTTTGCCAAGATCAAATCATGCACAGATACTGAGAATCTTTATGATTTCAAGAAGCTTTAAAGACAAGTCGTTTTGTAATTTCTGAAACAATATTGCAATACCAGCTCATATGTAAGTTGTTGTGTCAAGACGCTTCTGCACTATTGAGTCAGGCAGACTTTCAATTAAATGTTTCTGCTTTTTAGAAACTCAATTTGTGCTAAAAGCAAAGTTACTTACTTGCAACCTCTTCAAACCAACCATTTATCAAGATAGTACAAACCCTTGTAATCAAGTTACTGTTTACTAATTCTACAATATGTATGTGGTATCTACATATTATCTTTCAGCCAGAGTAGTTAGATCAATTGATATAATTCACATAATCATTTATATATCTGCGAAGCAGAGCCCAAATAAATTCGAGTTTGATTTTTGAAGATTAAGAAGAAGAACTTTATAGAGTGAGACTGAAACAAGCAAACGATTTTTTGATTTAAACAGAATTAATTCTGTTCATCGATAAAATATAAGCTAGGTGTTCAACCAATGCTTTACTATTTTTTAAGCTTCACTATACGCCACTGAAGGTGGTCTATTGAAGAACAAAACACGATAATTTCCAAAACTGTGGGATCCCCTTCTCCTACCACTACCAACAAACCAAGTTCCATCTTGGTACAACTATTTGTTTCTGAGATGTAAACAAAAAACATCAAAGAAAAAAGATCGGTGGCACCCAAAGCACTTGAAAAATTACCAAACTACCAACAAACTAAGTTTCCTAGATACAAACAAAAAGAAACTAAAGATGATTGGCGGTATCTGCATATCTTGAAAGTCATTTCTTAAACACTATCAACAAGCCAAGTTTTCAGCTTAGATACAAACAGAATACAAAAAAAAGAGCAAAAAATGGTTTGTAGTACCTGGATAGCTTGAAAGCCAATTTTTCTTAACTCTACCAACAAGCCAAGTTCCACCTCGATATCAGCATCGTTTCCGAAATACAAAAAAAAAACAAGGAAATAACAAAAAACTTGAAAGTCATTGCTTTAACACTATCAATAAACCAGATTTATCTGGGTATCACTATCGCTTTCCAAAGGTTAAGCAAAAACCAAAAACAAAAACGGAGTAGCCAACACTGATAGTACCCAGATCTCTTGAAAGCCATTTTGCTACGACTATCCCAACAAACTAAGTTCCATCTCGATGCTACTATGCGTTTCCAATATACAAATAAAAGAAAACAAAATAAAGAACAATAGTGCCTGGATGCCTGGACACAAAGTGCCATTTCGATACGACATCTCATTCTTGAAATATGGGATATCTTTAAAAACAAAACCAATAGACAATCTCTTGAAAGCTAAACCAAAATCTCATTTCAATACGGCAACCCGTTCTTGAGATACAGGAAATGTATTTCAAGAAACAAGCCGGACTCATTTGAAGCTACCATTACCAACAAATCATCTCAATACTACCATCCATTTCCAAGATACAAACGCATAAAAAGCATAAAAAACTGCCAATGGTGCCTAAATAGCTTGAAACGCATTCCGCTACCACTACCACTACCAACAACCACAATCCAATTTTCATACGACATTCCACTCCTGAGATATAGGGTATCTTTGAAAAAACCAACAGAACAATTGGTGATGCTAGGAATTGTATGAAAACTACTTGCTTACAATTACCAAATAAAAAAATTAAAGTCCCAACTTAATATACGACAACCCGTTTGTGAGATGTATAATCTCAAAAAAAGCAATAGACGATTGGTGACATCAGGCTCGTTTGAAATTTAGCACTACCAACAATCCGTTTTCAAGATGCAAACATAAAAGAAAACGAAAACGAGAACCAGGGACGGCTGAAGAGCCTGGATTGCGGGGCAACTGGCCAGGGCTCCGTGCCTTGAGAGAAAAATAATTAATTCTTTGTATCGATATGTTCAGAACAAATAAAATTTCTAATTTTTTCCAAACATTTAAAATAAACAAATTAGACTATGTCTGAAAAAGCAGTGTGTTTCTTCTTTTTTTATTTTAAGGGCCCCGCAAAATTTTGTTGCCCTGGGCCCCGTAAAACGTCCAGCCGGCTCTGACGAGAACGATCTATGATGCTTGGATGACTTGAAACCCATTCCTCTATCAACAACCAAAGTTCCATTTTGATACTACATTCCATTCTTGAAATATAGAATATTCATAGGAAAACTAATAGACAATCAGTGATACTAGGAATTTCTTGAAAGCTACTCGCATGTGACTATCAAAAATCAAAGTTCCATTTTGATACGGCAACTCATTTTTGAGGTATAGCATATATTTAAAAAAAATAATAGACGATTGGTAACATCTCATTTAAAAGTTACCGCTACCAGCAAATCAAGTTCCATCTTGGTATTACTATCCGTTTCCGAGATACAAACAAAAAAAAAACGGAAAAAACAAAAAAACGATCGATTGTGCCTGAATGGATTGAGACTCTACCAACAACCAAAGTCCCATTTCGATACGACATCCTATTCCTGAGATATAGGGTATCTTTAGAAAAACTAACAGACAATCAGTGATGCTAGGAATTTCTTGAAAGCTAATGGCCTGTGACTATTAAAAAGTTCCATTTTGATACGACAAACATGCAAACCGTAACGAACTCCGTTTTGTTACTGAATTCAAGCAACAGTCTGTTCACAAATATAAGCAAAGATTTATCTTTTGGTAGCCATTTTGACCATGTTCCCGAGGTGATACAAAAAAAACTAAAGGTATCGTATCTCTTACTTTTTGATGTAGAATACGATTCTAAAGTTAAAACAAAATTCTTGAAAATTTTTTAAATTTCGGCGGTCATTTTGACCATGTTTCTGAAGAGATATCAAAAAACGAAGACACTACATGGTCTTTAGTTTTTGATGTAGAATCTAAATCTGAAGTCAAAATTTCAAATTCAGTAACGACTCCAAAGGAGTTCGTTAAAAAACTGTAGGTGATCGATGACATCTCATTTGAAAGCTGCCACTACCAACAAAGCAAGTTCCATCTCGGTATTACCATCCGCTTTCGAAATGTAAACAGAGACGAAAAGAAAAACAAAAGACGATTTTATTATCACTACCAACAGTCAGTCTTGACACGATATCACGTTCTTGAGATATAGGACATATTTCAAAAATAAACAACAGACGGTCGGTGCTGGCAAGATTGTTTGAAAGCACTCGTCTACAGCTACCAACAACAACCCAAGTCTCACGACAGCCCGTTTCTGAGATATTGGATATTTAGCGAAAAAAAAACAAAAGACAATCAGCGCTGTCCGCATCGTCTGAAACCTACCCTACTATTACCAACAATTAAAGTTCCGTCTCGATACCACAACTCGATCCCAAACTGTGGGATGTGTGTTTGAAAAACTTATTTTCAAGCTTTGTACTCATGTAGACTTTTAATTAGTGAATCAACAACTACTATAACCCAAAACCCATACATAGATTGTGCGGGATGCTTTGTAAGTTTGTTAGGTAATTCTTAAATATGTTTTGCTGATGTAGACTTACTGAAGGAGCTTGGATTTATTGCATCATATTGATTTGGTGCTAAACATTTTGCCAAAACCTAAGAGTTTTACTTATTATAGTTTGTAATTAATTTATTGGCATAAAGAAACTAAATTTGGCAACATTTTCTCGTGTTCACTTGGTACCAATCTATTATACTAGATCTAAGTTACTAGAATTTTGAGCTGTTTGGGAATCAATTCGGAGCTGTAAAAAACTTGAATTGCAATACCAAAAATATATTACAAAGAAGATTTGAACCTACCACAAAGCCAAATCTTTTGATCCCGTTGATACTAAGAGTCTTGGACTTGTACTTATGCTCCTTTTTTGCCTTCTAGAATGAGAAGTATCCACATTGTATTGAGTTCAAATAGTTCAATGAGGCCATGACTTCATCTTAGTGCTTTGCTTACTTACAATTAGATGACTTCAAAATGTTAATTTAGTTGTGCTGAGTCTTAGGCAAACAAAGTAGTGCAGCTTACATTCTAGAGGGCAAAGAGGTTAAATACTATAATCGATGATGACATGCAAATGCTATTAGGAAATAAGCTAAATATCTTACTGATGACTAATCTTCTTTGTGTGATACATGCATTTGTTTCCAAAACGAACCCCAAATGAATTATTTCCAAAGTTGTATCCCTGTATATACTTTTCTTGTTCTATAGGCAAATACGTACTATCTGTATGACTGACTAATTCTACAAATAATAAACAATTTTGTTTCTTAGAGCTTTATTGATGAATATGGAAATTGATTAAAAGATCTTGATACTTTCAAATAATAATACTTAGAAATTCTGTTAAAATTTCTTTAACTTTTGTTTTTCGTGAGCTGCCGTTTTAGACTTCTTTCTACACTCTATTATTATCGTTTATAAAAAAACTTCTAGTCCATTGTATAATATCGGTCGTATCGGTATAGTAGATACAAATTTAATTATAGAAGCCTTTTTGTTATGTGTGCCTACATTTATAAAGAGCACATTATAGTTATTACGAAATTTAATTCCCAGAGTTCAATAAAAACTTTCAAAAATATATCAACATATCATTCGTGTATGACATAGCTAAAATGGAACCACTACAATTTGAAAGCAGCTGTATCTCTAAATTGAAACAGTTGAGCAGGTGTGAACACTGATTTACAATGATAATGAAAACCACTTTTTCGCGTCGGTTCTAGACTAAAGCTTCTATGATTTGAAGTCACCCTGAAGGACAAAGACCGTAAATGCAGGGCATCGATAGTTAGTATATGAGGCGATTATAAAACTATATGACTAGGTGATGTCTTTATAGAATACGTGCACATAAAGCAAGTTGGTTGCCCCATGCAGAGGCCGTTCATATGGGTAGTCGTCGAAGAACTTGAGGCGTGTGGTTATAACCCGCACAACCGGCGTACTTTGATGAAATGCATTGACGCAGTTCGTAACTACATCATAAAGATGTTTAGTTGTCAACCTATAAACTTTATGGTGTCGCGGTTTACCGCAACTTTTCAGTGAACATTTTCCTGAGACGTGTCAACTTTTGCATCTAAACTTAAAGCTCTAGAGATTCATGGGCTGTTTTATCAAAAGTAGTCATCAAGTTTTATTGTTAGCCTAAGAAATCTCATTAGTGTAAATTTGTGGTAAAATTATTTTTCTTCATTTTCCGTTTGACAGAAAACAAACATTTATTTGAAAATTCGCAATTCGAAACTAATTGAAAGCTTTTTAATACCTTTCTGGTATTTATGAAATTTCAAATCGAAAGCGCTCAATAAATTCTGGAATGTCGAGGTTTTCATTAGAATTCTGAATAATGTCCGCGTCCAATAATCCCATGTATTTATGGATTTATTCCCGAAAAGAAAGCTATGGAACATTTATGTGATATTCAGATTTTTGATTAAAATATTAAAACAGAGGGCTACAAAACGTTATTTCGATTTCCTTGTTAACCTAAACTCATATGTAAACCGTCAGATTTAGTATTTAGTTGGTTTATTTTTTAAAACAATCGCTTGCGGACTTAATAATCGGTAAATTTCGTTTGTTTATTTATTTACTTTCGTTTTCTAGTATTATTTTTTATTGCGTGGATTTCTAACGAATTTGTTTTCAAAAATGTAAACACATACGAGAATTTTGTGAGTGCATGAATCATGAGACGGAAACAAACACATAGGTAAATCGAAAATATTGAGTAGGCGTTGCTTTTTAATAATATTTTGACATATTCATCATTTTTACAAAAATATGTCTGCTTCAATAAGGTACCGCTTTCTTGGTATTCTATTTCTCACTCGTCTCTTTCACTTATCTCATTTTGGCAAATATTGCGCACCGAGTATGATATTTTCAAAAATACAATAATAATGATTTGCCTCATGCTGATAAATAAACGAAATCTCGTTGATGTTACGTTACCTTTCCCTCTTTGGTAATCATTCTAAAAAATCTTGAATGGCAAGCGTTGTTGTGTGATAGTTCAATTGAAAGCTCATTTAACTTTGTGTACGACTGTTATTTTGTTCATTATAGGATTCGAGAACAAGGATACCAAAGCGCAATTTTTTAAATCTCGACAACTACCAGACCGATTTCGAGTATTCTTGGCTATTATCATCCCACTGGTGCCCAATAGACCCCATGTACCATCACTCCACTCACACAGGCCGGAGAAAATTTAAGCCTGTCAAAGTTAAGTCTGGTTCTATAGACGTGCATCTGGGACAGGTGAGATGGAAATCTTTGAGAGATATTGAAACACCATTTAGATTACTTATTCCTATTCTTCCCGTGATCAGCTGCTACCAAAACAGTTTTTATTTATTTCCAAGAGAAACTTCAAAATCTAGACGAAAAGAATTCATAGCCAAAGAAAAAACTGCCAATAGAAAATCAAATTGCAAAATGCAAGAACATATCTAAAATTGTCCACATCACTAGATATTCAAAATCTTTATAGAATGAACTTTTTCTGAAGGTTGCCAAAGGTACCATTCGGTTGACTTCTGTTTTGAGTGGAAAACGTTTTATCCCTGTATCTTCGGAATGCAAATCATATCGACATGATTTTTTTTTTGTTGTATAGAGTGATACAAAAGTATGATTTGACCGACCTTTATTTGTTTTTCTCTATATGTGTTTGGAAAAAAATCGTCATTTTATCTTCAGGATGTTACCCAGTAATGCCATATTTAAAGAAAAAAGATAATGAACCAGAATTAGTGAAACAACAGTTTCTGTATCAAAACAACTAAAGGCCGATAGGCGAATTTTATCTTCATACCGTTGGTATAGGTTTGAGTTTAATTTTTTTTAATTAAAGAAAACTTGGAAATTTAGAAACTTTTGGGATGAAACTGTGAGGGGGCAGGCCTACCAGCCTTTTTTTCTTGAAATCAGATACTGACTGACAATAAGGACCAAATTATTTAAAATGGATTACTTTCATTAAAACACGTTTCGTTTTTAGGGCTGTTTAGCTTCCTAGCCTGTTTTTCCCAACCTATTTATTGATTTTCCATAGTACAAGATAACATAGCTCAACAGTGTTTGCGGTATGGCAAACGTTTAAAGCTCTACAAAACTTAAAATGCTTAGACTTTGTTCAAACACTAAGATAAACTACGGTTCGAGGAGGCCTAATGATTTTGGTAAAGCTAACATCCAATCCATCAGATTGAAAGGGATTTGTGATGTTTGCTTTGCACGCCTTGTCTTCAAATTGTATTATTGTAATTTCATTAACAATAGTTATCAAAGAATCGAAAAATTGTACCACATCGTGGTTGAGTTTAAATCCTTCTAGTTGACAAGAGTCAACTTCCTGACTCAAGGGTGTCTTCTCGCATATGTCATTTTGTCTTCTATACCTTTTTTCCGTAATGAAATCTTCATTTTGCTCTATCCATTGCTACAGATATTCAAGATAGGATAGAATAGGAATAGTCTAAACCAGTGTTTCTCAATCTGCATGTCGTGGCAAAACTAGTATAACGTAAACGTCGGTTTTTAAAACGCAAAATTGAAAAAATTTTAAATATTGTAATACAACTTCTGCTATAGACAACAAAATGAATTTTTCAATAAGATTCCAAACAATTGTAATGTTCATTTGATTTATCTTTGTAAATTTCGTCGCTTAGCTTGATTCCATTGCAAATGATACAGTTTGTAATGCAATGAATATATATTTCTGTACCTCGACTCTATTTGCTTAGAGACTTGACTGGAATCTTTCTTATTACTATTACAGAAGTAGCAAACGTTTATTTTGAGTAAAGATATTAAAGAATCGTTAGTCTAATTGTTTGTCAAGTTGCTTTTGTTGGACCCTCCTTACCCGTAGAGAACACCCATAGTGAATTTAGTGTTTTCAAGTAACAATGCAAGTAGACTGCCTGCACTGACTTAATTTGATGATGTCTAACTGTCTATTACAATCACAAATCACAGTTAAAACAAATCTAATCTTTTTCGGAAATAAAATTTAAAATCAATAATTTTTTTAGATTCTTTAGGAGTGACTTTTCGTTAAGCAGACTTAATATCTAGTAGCGCTTATTAATGTATAAGTTCGGTTTTTGTAATTCAAATAACAAGTCTTAATTGTCGTTTACGTAAACAAAATAATTTTAGAAATCATCTTATTGCATGTGTCGCAGACATTTCGCTTGGTCGGGTCAAATTTCTCATTACAATTTCTTTGCCCAACCCTGAGCTATAAAAATTCTAAATGAGGTTGTAATAAGTGTACTTGGCCTAAAGCTAGTACTATATGGGAAGATATTTTATTATTGAGACCTGAAGAAGATTCCATTTAGAAAAAAACAGGCATTCTGTTTTTTTTCAATAAACATATTCTACATGAACATGGTCATATTTATCGATTTTGTCAATGGTCCGTACACTTTTATCAGTTGCTGTGTATTAAGGTTGCTTTTGGCATGAATGCTAATTTCTTTTCTCTACTCACACATTCGTTGAAAGCACAGATATATTTCTGCGTTGGCTAATTTTAATGACGTATATTTCGATCAAGTTGACAAAATATATATACATTACTTAAATGCTTTGAGAACTCTCGCATGACTGAAAGTACCCGTTCCGTCTTTACAGAGACACACTGTACATATGTACCTTGTATAATTAACTAAATAAAAATAATTCTTTTCACACAAGTTTTACAATCTTGTATCTTTTAATATGGTCAGTTAATAAGAAAAAAAATTTAAAATCGTTTTTATAAACTGAAATTATTCCTGAAACTGTTTCAAAAGTGTTTTAAGGTCTTTTAAGATCCAATAAAAGAAAGTAGTCGATGAGTAATTTTATGGGGCTTCAAATTCATTACACTTTTCTTATTATCTCGGACCGAATTGAAAAATAAAGAAAAGTTTAAAGATACCTCCTTCACGTTGCTGTATCCAAAGGCAATTAATATAACGATTTTAATAAATGTCCCTCGTTAGTCAGCTTCGTACATGAAACATCTTTTGCAATTATGTGGTATTCATTAAAAAAACAAACAGTTGTTTAGGCGTGTATATGTTTGGGACGGTATTACTTTCAGTTTCAAAGATCTTTTTTTATCTACTCGTAAGACCATAACACAAGAAAGCTAAAAAAAAGGGATTGGCTGTAATAAAGTTATTTAATATCATTGTAAACAGGTTTCGCATTTTTATTTTTAAAGCCATATGATGTGCTTTGATGTATGCCACTAATTTACGTTAATTGCGGATACACGACTAACGATCATAAAGCAGTTGGGGTATACGTGGCGTACCTTAACAGCAATAACTATATATTTCGAATATTTTTCAAATGAAAAAAATAAAAACCACGCATCTTTATCAACACCAGCGCAAACTAAAACAATATACGTGGCTCGGAGGAGACAACACATAAATTATTAGAGTTGTTTTTGTTATTCTCGCACCATTACGCGCCGCTAGCAATGTCTGGTGGTAGGATATTGCACTATAAAGTCACATTTCCCGTTGCTCTGATACAGAGAGAAATATCTGGGGATTTTGTGGCGCAATTCGAAGGGCAAATTCGCAAAAATAACTCGCATATCAAGTTTATTAAATTTAAACTAGAAGAACCGACACCATCCCTCCACTTTTTATTCCCATTCTCCTTCACCATATTTTCGAAGCGATATCGTTTTAAACTACCCATAATCATGTAACAACTCGTAAACAACAAAAGGAGAGAAATATAACGCCTAAAATCACGCAAGTTACGCAATAAACACCGACAACGTCGAAGTATTTGTTAGACGCACCTATAGTCATGAATCACGTTGACATTGCAATTCTTATAAAAGGTTCGACATTAAGGCTCGCATAATACAATGTGACACGAAACAAGGCGGAAATGACAGCCGTGTACCGGAACTAAGCCCGGGAAAACATTTTTTTTAAGATGGCGATTCGTTAATCAGAAAGAATGGGGGCGCACCTACCCTGGATTAAGACTTAGTGCCTCTTGTCACGACATTCAAATCATTAGGATAAATCAATAGCAAACAGCATAGATTATGCACCTATCAAATTTGAATTCATCAATGTCCAACACGAATTCTATTATGGGAGGAGAGTTTTATTACTTTTTCGATAAACACAAACAGTAGAGTTAAATTGACGTTCGGATACCTCTATTTGGGGTTTCAATATAAAAGACCAGTCTGAAAGAATCATAACCATAGTTAGGAAAGTTGTTAGCAATCAAAAATGAAAGTGGAAAAGATTAAAATTAAAAATGAAATGGTAGCAGAAAGAATGAAAAAATATTTCATGTTTCGACTTCGACTTCTCGGTCATCACAAGCAAATTTAAAGGTTTATTGATATGGCCCAAAGTAAGTTTTTCTTAGAAAAAGAGAAAGAAGGAATTTACTTTTAAAGAATTTTGCAGTTCTCAAAATATTCTACAAATGGTTTGAAATGATGTGAATTAGTAACTAAAGGCTAAGGCAGCGGTAGAAACCTGGGGCCAAATTGGCTGCATAATGGCAAACGGTTTTTGCGTATCTCAAAACTCGAACATCAAAACTAATATGTTCGGTTAAATTTCGTATGTCCACACCTGGCCTTTTATGCACGTTGGAAAAATCAAATTTTTTTGCCAAAAACATTGTTATTAGCAACTGTTAAACAGTGTTTAAAAAGTTCTTGTTTATTTGTACTTATTCAAATGATTTGGCCTGAGGTTTTTATTGAGAATGGAGTTGTTTTGAACAAGAAACTTGACTTGTGTTTATCCAATTAGCGTTGCAAAAACAAAACTTGTGCTTTTTGAAAAGTAGTCTTGCCCAAAACTTGGAATCTAAAACAGGGCAGTCATCATTTCTATGTAAAAACCTTCAGAGACTGACCTATAATATTGTTACTAAAGAAAGCAGAGTGGATTTTGCCGCAAATGCTACTTGATTTTCTCAAAAGATTTTAAGTTAATTTTTGATCGGCCCCAATCTGCTCTAGTACTACTATATCCCTGTCAAGTTTTGTTAAGCAATTAGATACTTCACGAAAAAGTAAAAATATGTGAACTGGAAGACTAGTTGAGAGATACTGGTCTAGAAGGATCAAATACTGTAAGTCAACTGTTCGCGACAGAAGATTTTTGTACTGTGGAACTTTGAAGATGCAAAAATGTCAAATGACTATCACTGCAGGAAACGAAGATAGTGCCTGTTACTAAGAACTCAGTACTCAGCATAGATATTCTAGATATTGATCTCGATTACTTTGATTTTCTTTTTGTTGCGACCAGCTGAATTAATGCTCATTAGTACCTCTTCCCAATCTTCTATCATATTGTCTCTCACTGCAATAATTTTCTTCAAAATTAAATTTTGAGATGATTTTTATTAATTATGGAAAGATGGACGAGCGCTTTAGAAAGAAGCTCAGGGGTTTCTCTTCGAACAAAAATAGAAATATTAAAATCTGAACAAATTATTGATCTAAAATAAAATTGATATTATTGTTAGCTTGAAAGGATCTTGTAGGATAACCTTACGTGTTAGACTAATTTATGAACCTTTGAGATAGCTACAAATTAGAGACCAATGGCGGATTTTTTGACCTGAAACTATTCTTTTTATTGTTTCTGGAAATTTGTAACTCATGAGACCGAAAAACGCATTTTTTAAATTTCTACTACTAGTTTTGATTTACCTAAAGACCTTCTTGCGCACTTATTAGTAGCGTAATTATCAAAGTAGTAGAAGGATCGTGGTACCTGATTCTAGTAAAATAAAAACCTTTATAAGTTGGAATCCAAACATTTGCAAAAGTGTGAATGGAAAAAATTATCCAAAAGTTTTCAGAAATCGTAAAAACGGAAAGACCTGAGATTCAAAAGAAGGCAGAGCTTTACAGAAACAAGAATTGAAGGTCTTGCCAAGACTTTAAATGCTTACAATAACCCGAGAGTCTATGGAAATCAATAGAGACGACTCTTCTAGCCGAATACAAAACAGAAAAAATCAGAAAACAACTAAGAAACTAATTAATTCTTTAGAAAATATACCAGTCCTTTTAATATAAACAAGACGATTCGAAGATCATTAGCCAGTTAATTTATTCTTTTATTAATTTCCTAGCTAGCTTGAGACAATGAAAATGTCTCTTCCATATTTATTGCCTAATCTTCCATAGTCGATCATGGTTCTAATTTGTGATCTCTTGTGTTAGCCACTGATCGTAGAAACACACACAATTGGGCAGAGATTGAAAATTGTTTTTGAATAAATAAGCTCAATTGAGAAATTTGAACTATATGTAGAAAATGATCAAAACCCAAAGTTATCAGGCTTGTAGTATTCAAGTCGCTTCAGGCACGAATGTAATTTGGCATTTGGCCAAAACATTAATTCAGTATATTATACTCAGAAATCCTGCTTCTTAGTTCATCGTAAGCATTTTGATGTTTTTTGAGCGAATTAATAAACCTAAATTAATTTATTAATCATAGACTACAGGTTAGATTACTGGAAATTTCCAAGAAGAAAACGCGCAAGACAGTTTTAAACTTTAAAAGTTTTTTTTTTTTATTGAGACTGTGTAACTAGCTCACAGAATCAATTTTCTTGGGAGGCATACACTGTTTGCACAAGTAAATACGATTACATATGACTGAATTCAGTTGGCACATCTGATTAGAAGTGCCACATCTCGCTCGAGATTTCTGCTCAAAATCTTAGACGGTCTATTTACCATATTCAAATTTTTTTTGAAACTCTTTGTTCTTCTCAGCGCCTACCTTCCATCAATGTTTTAAAATTGTAAATAAATGAACACTATTTGATAGAGGGCGATTGCCCTCTTGCCCCCCTCAAATTATATGCGCCTTTTTCAAAGTAATTTTATTTCATAAGCTTTAAACAGAATTGCGTATACTTATATTTAAAACTGTTCTGTTATTATTTCTTAAAAAATGATTAGCGTAAATTTAATGAGTTGGAAAGAACAAAAAGAATATGTTAAGAAACAAAATGCATTTAAAATTTACATATTTCTACTCACCGCCGTCGTTATAAAATCACTTTTCACCCTTCAGATGTTTTCCTTGAAGTAAATGTTTCAAAACTGCCACGAAATCAATTTCTTAATATCGTTTGTGGTAATAACGGAAAGTAACCTAATGCTTAATTAGAAAATAAATTTTTTATAGTTTAGTAATTTTTATCGTTGTTTTAATAAAATGTTTAATAGAAACAATGTTAATTTAAATTTTATTCGTGTTTTTATAACTGTTTGTTTCAGCTACCACAGTTTTTCTTGAATAAATCATAAATTACTTAATACCTCTAATAAATACAATATAAATCGAATTAAGATATAATTATGTTTACAAGTAAAAAACACTTCAATATTAACAAAAATGAAAAGCTGTGATTATTAGTAATTAATCATCTTTCAATTAATATCAGCCGCGAAATATTAGGTTAAAAAAAGTTTAATTATTATTACTTTCGGTCTTTTTAAGAATATAATTAATATGCCTCTTTAATGACAAATATAAATTGATGACTTCCTGATTGATCAGGGTTAATTTTTACGATTTATTTTTTTCAGATATAAAAGTCTTCACTTTCCTATTATTAATTCAAATTATGGGCTGCGTTCATTAGAGAAAAGAATAAATAGTTTTATGTTCTCACGTTTTTTTTTGTTTTGAGTTCTGAAAGTGCCCGTATAAGAGGTTTATGGTTTGATTCGGTAACAATTTATTAATGTTGTAAAGCATGCAATAATTTCTACTAACAATGGTATGAATACAACTTAGAAGTTTTAATTTATATTATAATTAAACTCCATTCACCCCCTAGTTTACAAAATTGAGGCGCAATTTCCATTTTTGTTTGCGATATTTTCAAAAATTTTTTAAACAAATGTAACTTTCTTTTTTTTGGGCAGAATTTTTCAAGTTGAAAGTCATAGGTATGAAATTTCGCAAAAAAAATGCTCAGTGAATTTAGATACAACAAAATAAAATGAACATTACATGTCTGATATACGTCTAAATTCTAAAAGAGAGGAATAAATTGCTTTACTCGATATAACTTGATTGCTCTAATTAATAATCCTTGTCGTATCATATTCTATGGTAATGACAAATTAGAATTTTTGATCCGTCTTGGTATAATTAATCAAAGTTAGTTTAATTCCAGTTTTATAATCATAAAGTTTAATCGTTAGTCTTTAAAAATAAAAATGGATTTTGTTATGCAGGATGTTCAAGAAATGCAAGTTACAATCCTTCTCCTGATATTCCATATCTGTTATCATGATTTAATACTAATACACCTGTCTTGAATTTTTCCGTTTGACTACATGTGCTGTTAAAATCATATTCACAGCATTTTGGTCATAGAAGCTTCAGTTCGATCAGGAGGCACCGAGCCCAAATGCTTGCTCTCTTATAACAATTGAACTCTCTAACTATCATTGTATGTTTTCAAACGGTTTCCATCGTCTTCCTATATCTATAAATCTAAAGCAAAATTTGGTGGCCATTCATTTGACCAAATAAATAAGAGAGCAAGCATTTGGGCTCGGTTCCTCCTGATCGAACTGAAGCTTCTATCACCAAAATGCTGTGGATATGATTTTAACAGCACATGTAGTCAAACGGCAAAAATCAAGACAGGTGTTATTAGTATTAAATCATGATAACAGATATGGTACATCTTTTGCTAAGAAATTTGTCTATGTTCGTTTTTGCATCTCGAGGATCACCATGACTGATACCATCATTTTTTCTGAAAAATTACTTTTTTGTTAGTGAATCGACTTGCTTATCTTGTCTATTTTGAAGAACTTGAAGAGTGAAGTACCTTTCATCTTGAATATCAAACAGATCTTGGTCATCTACTACTAGTTCTTCTACTAATTCTTTTACTAGCCCAATTTTTCTCTTGGTTTCACTTTGTTTTTCCTTTGTTAAGCGAGGAGTCATCTCAAAAACCAATTTAAGTCACAACCAAACAATTTACCGTGGGTTTTTTATAAGATTTCATCTAGATATCTTCATTACAAGTTAAGATAGTGACTTTCAAAACAAGACGTATTTTTTGTAGCCAACTGGTATTTCAAGAACTTTATTTGTTTGAAGCTAAGACTTGCGCAGTTTTAATTATGCTAGTATAGGAAATTCCTAACTTAGAATTACACCTAGTTTCCTTATGTTCCACAAGATACGTGATATCAAAACTTCTTTTGGCCGCCCCCGGACGAAACCTTTTCTGTTGCCCTAAATCTTAATAGATCTAAATCTTACACTCTTCACTCTCAAGTATTTTTTTTATTACATAGATGAACTGATAAAATATAAATATAGAAAGAATAAGAATAGGAAGAAAATACTAAAACAATGTTAAAGATAATTTATAAAAATTCTTGTTTTTTGGCAATTTAGCATATTCCCTGATTACACCTTTGTGATTTATAATTTTGACTAATTGGTGTTCTATAACTATAATCAGCAAACCGGTGAGCTCATGGTACTTCGTAAACCATTTTCAATAATAATCTTTTGATGGGAAGACAAAATCTGTCTTTACTATATACATTTTTAATAAGTTTAAGTTTTGAAAAACTCTTGTCGGCCGTTGATATAGTTACTGACAAAATCCGTAGAGCAATTGCTACATTAGAAAAAGTGGAAAAAAAACATTTTCTCGCCCTATCTTTTGATGACCTTCAGGAATTTCAGTAGGGCATTTTTCTCATACTACAGTATTTCCCCACGACATAAATTTCATTAATTATCACTCTCTAATTCGTTATAGAGTGGAGCATTAAACATAGCAGAGACCCTTTTTTACCATTGATGAATTTCTGAAGAAAGTATCAGTCGACCTTCAAAAAGTTTTATCCAGGTCGTAAACGAACACATGAATAACTATTTTGTATATCTATAAATTCTTATTTCAATGGTCAGTAAAACCTGTAACCCGATAACTGTGAGTTTTCGTCTTGGTACTTATTGTTAGTTTAAAGTTCACAACACTTTGAATTAATTTGTCAGTAGTTTTATGATTTTGAAAGATCATCAAATGTGTTTTGGACCTGTCTTCTTGCGAAGCCCTTTTTTTGGGCAGGGTTTTGAATTTTTGCGAGGTTCATGTTTCCACAAACGTGTAGATTTTTGTAGACGTCTAGGTTCTTTCGGGTTTCTGATCGTTCTAAGAGCCTGGATTCTTTAAGTCCTTCAGGGTCTTATAGACCTTCAAACTTTTGTCGACCTCCAGACTTTTACAGGTTCACTGATCCTTAAAGATCACAGGGCTAAACACCCTTGGTAGTTATGTCACTAATAAATATGCAAAGAGTTCTTGGGCTTCTCGTGCAATAGAAATAATAAACTTTAAAAATGCCATTTTAGCACTACATGTAAGAGAACCTCTAAAACCTCATATTTATAATTTTCCAAATGGTATTTTTATTAGAAATTTTAGAACCCTATGTATTCAGGCATATATGGACACAGGGGCCCACTCGGAGATTAAATTGACTCTTATTAAAGCAGATTTATCAGTAGAAACTAACTTTAGGGCAGATATCTGATCAAAATAATTTAGGTCTGCGTTATGTCTTGTGTATTAAGAGGTCTCCTAAGCAACATAGGCTTCAGGACTGAATTCAATGAATATACGTAGGGGTATTTTTTGAACCAAAGATAAAAATATTTAGATAATAATATAACTCTTTAAAAACGATAAAGAGAACTTCAAATGACACTATTAACTTGATAAATCATTCAACTGGTCAGATCTTCTTTGATTATTGTTAAGTCTTATTTCTTATGATTCTTATTAATGAATGTCCAAAAATTATTTTAGTCCCAGGTGACTTTAATGAAAACATTGTTTTTGTTTGACATACAATTTAGCAAAACCTACTTTTCATTGTATGACGTTTAAGAATTGAAGTAAAAATGACTTCATTAAATAGATAGTAAAGACATGCGTTGTATAATTCATAACCAACAGAAATGAAACACTTCTTGAACTTTTTATTATTTTTGTTCAATATATCGTGAAATTATACTCTTGGTAAACAGTTTTTTTGGTTTTAAATTTTAGCTGCCCTTGGGCGGCTGTCTGCTCTCAGAAACAAAATTTCCTGTATAAACGCGTCTACTGTTTTACTAAATCTCACATGAGATTCTCGAGGATGATGATGAAATTCTTGTGTTACGCCACTGGAAGGATAAATAATCGAAAAAATTGCTTGTTTTATCTTTTTCATATGATGCATCGTTTTTAAGTAAAACAATTGATACACAGTAAGAGAAAAATTGTTTGACTAACAATTTTAGTTAAAACTGGAATTTGATTTGAAAAAGAAAAATAAAAATGTTCAGTTACTAAAATCTCGACTACTATTACAATCTCAATACTTAATAGTATAAAAAATATTTAAATTTGAAAAATTTGATTTGTTTTTCAATTTTTTTAAATTCGTTATCTTTAATTAATACAGCAATTCATTAACATACAAAATGAATTGATTTTTCCGATCTCGTTAATATTCTATAAACAAAACAATTGCGTTCATTAATATCCGAACGGCTTCATTAATATATAAGTAGACACAAATTGAAAGAACTACATTTGTTTTATATGTTACGGGGCAACATTCTAGTTTGTGTTCAAGAAACTTTTTTATCTTTACAATAAAACTCATTGAGAATTCATCTGTAGACTTTTTCGTGTTTCATTCATTCCGATGTTCAGAACCTCCCACGGTCTTTTCATTACAGCGCTGCTTCTGTTCCATATACGTAAAACGCATATTTATCGAACAAAGCCAAAAGCAATCCATAAACGCTGTCTGAAAAGTTCTGCAGCCATCCTCTATGTTGTTTTAGCAAAGTTATAAACACTAGAGTTGTCAATAACTTACAAATTAGCAGAGCAAGTACGAGAGAGAGAGAGTTGACGGTATTTTGTTGGCAGCGGTTGATGGAACAAAATAAATGAATTGGGATTTATTTTTACAACGGGATTATATTTAATTTAGTAGCTCCCGTGTAAAGTTTAATTTGGATCCGACGTTTTTACCATTCACGTTCATAATTTGACAGATTCGGTATAATAAAATTTTAATTTGTAAACTTAATTATAAGTCGTAATATTACTGAGCTACGTTTTAATTAAACCTTGTCTCGAGAAGATCTCCGACATTTAAGAGTTTTCAGAATTTCACTTTTGCTTATTTTAACCCCTTTTACAGCTAAAACACTTGCTCTTTGACTCTATTTTAATATTCTTTAGGACCTTAAACGAAGAAACGAACTCATTTAACATGTAGGCTCACGCAGTATCACCATACTAGGTCCCCCATGCCGGGAATTCAATATTTACTAGGCGATAAAAATTCACGCTTCTTAAAATCCATGTTGAAAATATTCAAATTGGCCCTCTTTAAAGCTCTCTGGGGAGCCATTGAGGTTGACGCCAATTTCCCTGACATGATACAATGAGGCCGGTGCCATCGGGAACCTACCTACCACCCGGGACTTCTTACTTCTTAACTACTTTTACGATACGAAATTATTAATTTTTATTGTTTATTTTTAATTTGGTCCATAAAGGGTGCAAATATTTACTCTTTTAAGGTTTTCCACTTCAAATATTGGCGAAAACCTAATTCTGATCTACCTTTCTCTTAAACTTATAAAGCAGAGGAAAACTATTATTTGGCCCTCTGTTGTTTTTTTATTTAATTAATTAAATAAATTAAAAGAAAATTAACAATGTACTTGTACAGATAGTTAATATATTGATTTTTTTTTCAGGCCATTAAATGCACAGTACCGAATTGCAGCTGCGATAGCTTTGTACCTGGGAAGCGACATCTTCGATACTGCGAGACTTGCAAGCACGGCTGGGTTCCTCATGGTGAGTTTTGATTCATGTTGTATTATGCTTCTTATATCCTTTACCGAAGAGTAATTTGTATCAAGTTAACTAACTATAACGCGACAGTTAATTATTTTTAGTAAACTAAAACGATGACATGTTTGAAAACCGAAAGACGATCATTTCCTCCCACAACAACAGCCTTAAGCTTTTAGCAGCAGGATCTTCTCCTTTATATCGATGTTGTTGTTGTCGGCAGAATAAGAGACGTCCTGGATTAAATGTTGTAGACTGCCTGCTCTAAATCACGTCACCCTTTTTCATAACTTTGCCCAAGGCTTCTGCCACAATCTTCTCGTGCAGTGGTCCCAATGCTTTTTTTTTTGTCTTAGAATTACAAAAATATCATCTTTGTATTTCTAGGTTAAGTATAATCATCACAATTATATCTCCTAGATGAAGTCTATAATCATGTGGGCATCATTTATTCTTATAATTATAATTACCGAATTTATCACCTTTACACGATTGAATGTTAAGAAAACGAACCAAGGTTATAAATAATTTGCCAGTTCCTATTTTCTACCATCCATATACGAAATCATATAATAGAAAAATAAGTTATTGAAAAAGTAAAAAAAAATTTTAATAATATGTTAGTTAGATATATTAAATAAAGGTGAGGAAAGTAAGAGGTGTTAACAAAAATATATCTAATGGTCAAGCTTGCGATTTCTATAAATGATAAAACTTAGTCTATAAATAATAAGTCGCTAAAGATCAATCTATACGTCCTTATCACTGCAATCTCTTTGTTTATTGGATGGGCAGCGTGTAGGAGCCTTACAAGTTATCGAATAATGAACTGTCATATTTGAGTTATCGACGGCAAGGCACCGCGCCCAGTCATACAGAATTTACATTCGTTTTGGAAACGGTTTACGAGCATCCCTGGTGCCATCTATAGTCTAATGCGACCAGTTGACCACCGCTTCGGGCCACTGTCTATGCATAGGAAATGATGTCCAAGATGAAATTGTACTCTGGGGACTTCCACGCTTTGATATGTATGATATACTGCATCACCTACGTATTGAATTTTTAGGTGTTTACGTTTCTTTGTAACAACCGACGTCTTTTAAATTTATGTTGCTTCTTAAATTCGTGCCGAAGGTACAATAGGGAATTAGGTAGAGATAGATTTTTATAATATCCTTGTATTTCAAATAAATTTAATTAAATTGTACTAAGTAATTGATTTAATTAAACGGTCAGCACAAAATTTTAAGAATTTTTTTCTCTTGTTTTTAACTTCAAGATTTTTATTGGAATGACAACCTTAAATATTTACTGAGTTTTATATTTAATAAGTAAATTTCACTTCCGTCATCCTATCTGTTCCTCTTTTATCAGTATTATTTGTTTTTTTTTTTGGAAAAACTGAAAAGAAAATCTTAATTTCTTCTCCAATAGGAAACTGTATTTTCTATATACATACAGCTGTTGCTCAAATTTATCTTGCCGAAAATGTATGTTTGAATTTCAGAACATTTGAATTTATAGCAATAATGACACCAAAGGGATCAATAGACAAATGAAAGGTAGAAAGACAGCATGTCCATCCGACTGATCATTAGACAAATGTTGCTAGCAACCACCCACTCTGATCTATTAAAAAAGTCGCAATGATAAAAGAATAGATCACTAGGTGTCAAACTTTTATTTTTTTCCCCTCCTCTATCATCTACTTCATGTTTCCATATCATTGTTGCTTCTCTTTTTGTTTCAACCAATACTTCCTTTAGAAAATGAATTATTTCTGTAGTATACAATCCTAGTTACCTCTTTGAGGTTTTTGATGTAGTTCACTAATTTCAGTTCTGATTCTCTTAATAGTTAGTCATTCTGACGAATCTACCTTGAGTTTTGTCTTTGTTGTAACTCAATTTGTTTTGGTTTAGTTTTTTTTTAGTTTATTTCAATCTTCTCGTACTTCATTCCAGCCCATATATTAAAGTATTGGCAAAAAGACTTTTGGTTGTACACATTGTCGATAATAATGGCGAGCTTTTTGATAAACTTGTATATGTTAGACTCAGATGCCAAATTTGTACAATTGGAAATGAGCACCGTCAAACAAATGTAACTGTATGAATTCGGCATTACAGTATAACATATACGTAGATCTTTACTGATCTCATTTTTTTATTACTTTCCTTTTTTGACTTCCATTGAGGTAATATCTAGAAAATTCTTAATTCGTTCGTTTACAACCAAATGCAACAAATGTCAATAGCACGACACATAGAACGACTCTTATCATTAATTTTTTAGTCTCTACCGTTCCAGCTTTGAACGTTAGTTGGATTCTGCTTCTTACTAGTTTATCTTTGGTTAGCCCCAACATATAGAAAAAAAGCAGCAATATTGCTGATTTTATGTAGTATCTCCATAGAACCATTGATTGGAGGTTTTAGCTCTAAATTTCTACCCAAAAAGAAAGAACGCCTTGTTACTCGTGAAAAGACCCCTCATGGTGGAGTGAAGATGATGATCACTAAAAGAGTTTTTGGAATTAGTTGAAACACGTAGCAAAACGATATAAATAATGATTAATTGTATTTTAAATTAAATAAATTGGTATATTTGAGCGCCTTGTTAGTTTGTAGGCACCAAGTCTTTGTTTTTTAAATCTCTGGTGTTCTGTAAAGCTCAATACTGAAAAAAGAGACGCTTCTAAATGATTGATTTAAGAATAAATTGAAAACTGAATTTTTAGCAAGAAACTGACAAAAAAATTGGAAATCATTAATGTTTTGTACTTTAGTATTTATCTTAGTCTTTCTTTGTCTCGCTTACTCAATCGGATTATGGAATTAGTCATCATTTCTAGTACCCTTCATTCGTTGTCTGTTTACGACTTTTAACAAATAAGACACTTCCTCATTGAAGTGTTTAATTTGAAAACATAACTAGGAGGTGGGTAGCATGAGTTGGTGGTTGCTCGGTGAAACCGGCCGGGGGCTGACTTCTTCTTTGAAATAATCTTGATTCGACTTTGGCTTTTGAGCATAGCTAGACTGTTTTAAGGAAATTTAAAAGTTTGAGCAAACGTGATCAAACTTTGTTTCTCGAAAAGAGTTTTATTTACATAAAAATTTATAGAGGCGACGCTATTTGAAAAATCGATAAGTAACTCGAATAAGTTTTGAGAATTAAAATATGGAGCAAGAAACAGCGCCAACAAGATTCTTGCCATTGACCATTTGTTAAAAAGCAGTCATTTGAAAAGCGAATATTTTGGCCATCTATAGCTAAATTTATTTAATGAGTCAAGATTTGTTGGACAAAAAACAAGAAAAATCTAGAAACTTTTCTTTTCAATTTTTTTCGTTTTGGATCAAGAAATCTGAAATCTACCAACGACCATACTTGGTATATCCACATTGGCCCAAATTTGGTTCAAGAAATGTTCAAGAAAAACTGTATTTTCTCTTAATTTCTTTTCATAGACTTTTTCAGTAGCATAGCGGTAGAAATTCTGAAATTCTTGAATCCGAAAGAGCAGATTAGCAGTAACAACTTAATTTTTTCTTAAACTGTTAGGATCATAATTTAAAAATGTAAACATCTTAAGATGACTGCAGAACAAACGATTAGTTAGGTTAGATTCAGAGACGTCGCGATGTCGTTTATTTTCACGTTAAATATCCAATTTATTTTTGATTTTTCGCATGATTAATAAAGTCTGAAAATCTTAATCAGAATTGCAAAAATGCTTGTTAGGTTAGCGTAATAAATTCGTTGGAAAAAAGGAGAGGTTTAGAAAAAAATTTAAATTTCCCAATCGTTCCCCAAAACGAATCAACAATTTGCTCCCTTAACGCACATCACAGTTATCACGCAGATCCACCAATAATTAAAGTGAAACACGGTAAAAGCTATTATGACAGCATTGATTCATTGTGATTTGGGATACTTTTTAATGTCAGCAGTGGGATTAAACCATCTTTTTAATTTGTGCGTATGCGGTGTACGCCATTGTTAATTTGTACAGATTTGAAATAATTTATTTATTGTTGAGATATTTAAGGTATCAGTATGTTTGGAGTACATATAATGGGAATTTAAATACTTCAGATAGTATTATGCTAAAAACGCTGGCATGCGAATAGCACCACCGCTACGCGGAACTTCTGTTATAGAGGTAATTAAATGAAAAAGTTGAAATTCCACACAAAATTAATAGCCATAAAGTAAGCATTAATTTCTCCGAATTATCTGTGCTTGAGTGATGGTCTTAAAAAGTTATTTCTCGTGGCGAATCGTCATATTCCTGCTTAATACTCGTGCCTGATTATTTCTTAATCATGTTTGAAATACTCTTTATTATACACAATAAATACAAGATACGTTACGTAGATTAATTTTCCTCGGGTAATTTCAAAACGAAGTTACTACCTTTATTGCTAAATAATAGAATTTAAAAGATAGTTAAGTCTTTTAACTGTTGCATTTAATACGAAATGCATGTTTAAGCTTATTCTTTCATAGTTAAATCACGAAATACAGTAGTAAATTACAAAAACGAATCTAAAACATTTGAATTTACATTTTCGAGTTGTCAGAAACTGAGGGGTAGATTAAAACAAAAGTTTGATATATTCATTTACAACCCAGACAATTTGTTAGCCGCGGGGGACACCCATTAGGGGAAAGTCGTCCGGTTCGGTGACACATCAAGACATCGCCAGGGAAGGATTAAATATTACTGATATTGTAGGCCTGAGCTTTGAATTAAATTAAGGCACGATGTTACGAGATATACTTAACGCTATCCATCTCTCTTTCTCTTTATATGCTACTGCTTATTAAATTAAAATGCGAATAGTTAGGGGAATATTTGTACCCATTTAACGTTTTACTTTCTATACAACTGTCGTTAATAAAGTCATAAATCTTAATTTTTGTTGTTGCCATATCCAAGTCTTACACAGTTTTAATATTGATACTCTATATTTCATGCAATAATGGACATAAAATTGTGCAAAAATTTTAACGCCAAGGTCTGGTCTGTTTTCATCAAATTAAAATAAAAATCTTTCTACTATCAAAACATCTACCTTGTCTTCTCTCCTAAACTAGCTTTGTCGCTATTATTAATTAGTAAACAGACCTAAAATAAATAGTTGATGACTTGAAGAATGAAGCGATTAGGACTTGGTTAGTACGAGAAAGTCTTGGCCTCTTATCAACGCACACTGCGCCTAACAATATGCCCAAAAATTCTGTAATAGTTTACCTTTGGATAAGGATACTGTTGACCATATCCTACCTACAGACTCTACAAGAGAACGATTGTCATCGCGAGAGCAAATATCTATTTGCTATGGATTGTTGATCTTAACCAAAACAACACGAATTAAAATGTTAAAAAATAAAAAACATTTATCTGCTCTGGAACCTCAAAATCAAGAATTTTTATGAAACTCATTTTGATTCAAAACCTACATTTAAGTAAAACTTTACTTTCTTACCTGTAGACTAGACTAGAAACTAGACTCATTAACTAGTTCTTGTCCGTGCAACCCTGACATAAATCCGCAAGTCTTAGGACAGATAATTTGTTTTGTATAGCTCTGTCAAATCTGCCTCTGCCTTTTTCCTATCAAAGCTATTTTCATCAAAACTCTTTTTGACATTAACGACCAAGGACCCCCTACTCTTCAAACCTCAGGAAACTTTGATCCGCATCATCTAACAGGACATAATCGGCTTTCTACTCTCATATCTCAGGCTATTTATCTAACTGGGCACATTCTCAAATTCTTTTGGTCAATATCTTTGATGGTCTCCATTCAGTTTTCAAATAAATCACAAAATGCAGAGAACGGTTAATCATTGTTATATATATGATCAAGATATTCTTCAAATATAGTCAGCTTCTTACTAGCATACAGGCGGTTTATCTAGTAGGGCGTAACGAATATTATAGATCTCAAATTGGCTTGTATTGTTTTCTTCAGGTAAAACACAAAATACTGAGAATTAATACAGGTTTAGATAATGAGGATGTTCTGAGTTAATAATGGTAAATGGATTATTACTTTTTAGTAAAATATTAAAAAATGTTTTCTATTATGGAAAGTTATAATTTTGGTTAGAATTTATATCGTGCCAAAATAATAGAAAAAGGCTGGAGCTGCTCTGTTCTAGGTCTTAAACAGTACGGAAGATATTTAAATTTTATTTTCTGAACATAAACATTTAACTTGTTTAAAATCTTGATAGTTTTGGCCAAAATAAAACTCAGAACAACAATTAGTTTTTGGCAGCCATCACCATTTTGGAAATATTGGCACCACTTAAATTGGGAAACTGGAATTCAAAAGGATTTCTCGAGAAGACTATGTGATAAAATTTTAAAATTCTCAAAACTTAAGATTATTGGAATTTGGAAAGTCTAAAGATCCATAAAAACTGAAGTTTTTTAGATTTTCGACTACCATTTGAACATAAACGAGTTCTAATTGCTACACGTTCTTTTTCACTAACACAGCATTTATCAGGAAAAGATATTTTCTTTACTTTCCAAATTATCAGTGTTTTCTGTTGGCACCCATGGTTGACCACCGCGGCCAATAATGTACGTTTGTTCTATAATACAGACCACGGTGTACAATTGTTGTCCAGCAAGCTTATCGCTTGAAAAGTGGCTTTAAACCGATCAGCTGGTAGATTTTTAATAATCATCTCTTTGGCTCGGAGAACCGGCATGTCAAAGTGTCAAAAAAGGCCTTTTTCTAGAATTCGAAAACTGCTCACGCGATTTTGATGATTCTTGTTACTCCCCTGCGGACCAATAAGGATACTGAACCGTCAAGAAACTCTCCGGAGCTTGGTGCTCGAAATGAAGGAATTTGAATAAAAGGACTGTTTTTGGAGATATCCTGCCATTCTTCTAAGCTAGCCAAAGTTGAGTTTGGCTTTATAGAAGTGCGTAAAGGTGGGTGAGGTGCGGGCTCTTGTGAGATATCGAGACTCTGTGGACACAGTAGTCCTGTGTACAACTATCAAAAAAATAGTAAAATCTTCTGTTAGAATATTGAGAATAATTAAAATGTTCCCTTGTATTGTTATCCATGTGATCTTTACTAGGCTTATTTACAACAAAACACATTTTTAAAGCCTTATCTGTGATTTTGGTTGCACTATTTGCAATTTTATTTAGAAGCATCTATTGTTACAAAAGTTATAGTCACTGTGTCCAACTTATGTGCACAGCACTCAGAGGCTAAACTTGGAAAATTGATCCACGTCATGTCTGGAATCTCGTACTACGTTTTAAAGCGATTGTGGGTGACGGATGTGGTGCACCACGGCTGTAAACAAGAAAAATGCCGGGAGCCATGCGTTGTCCACCACAGCTATTAGGTACCACTTTGTTTTCTCTGGTTCGGTGGTTTGGCACTTTAGATGTCAAAAATCTATTGATGAATTCTCAAAGAATCCTTGAATTGTGATATATCTCTTCTGAGAGTATATGACCCATCGATGAGAAAAATTCAAGTTTATGATCGCTCTGGAAATTCCGAGATTTACTTAATCTCTGGAAATCATAATTGTACCATTTTGGCAATTAAGAACGTGGTAGCAGCTTTTCATTGTAATGCATGATACAGTTAAAACATACTTAAATGATTATCGAAACATTTACGTTTTGTAAATTCCAAAAAATGTTTGCTGCCATAAATATATTCGTTTTTAACACATAACACACTCAAAGGAATTCTACAGAATTTTTATCATATACAATTAAGACTTTACGGTGTATTTAATAATTAATAAAGCAAATGCTATCGTAATCAGCAGTTATGAATATTAATGAGATCCCTTGGATGTTTACCTTAAACATTCTAAACAGATACTGTGCACAAGAATTTTTTTAAAGCACCCCGTGTATTTAAAATGTAAACAGTGGCCAAATCAATTTTTCGTCTACGGTATAGTTCTGCTTGTTTTCTACTCTTTATGTGTGTATTTTTTGAAGTCTTTTTTTAACATAACGAGTAAACGAAAGCTAAACGTCTGAAATAATATTTCTAGACTTTTCCCATTTATTTCTTTCGACATTATTTCCTTCTTATTTTTATATTTAATCATTCAGTATTATGATACACTCTTCAAGTTATTCAGCAAACACTTCATATATCAATTACAGAATAGTTAATGACAGCAGAATTTAGAATGTTGGCGAATAAAAGAAGCGGCTATTACGATGTGTTTATGGAAGGTGACATGTGTTCTAGCAGTTAGCGTCGCGGCGCGTGTAAACATATCGGCGCCGGTTGCTATATGACTTGCGACGCTGTATACAAGACACCTTTACACGTGTTTACATTTCACGCTTGTTTAAAATTTACTCGTTGACAAAAGAGGTAATTGCTTTCAACTTGTTTATTTACAGTGTTCGTCGTAAAAAATAATGTTAATAGACGTCGGGCGTTTGCTTTTAAAATTAGCAGACTTTTTTATTGAAAATGCCTAGGAAATAAATATGTCCTAAATTTTGTTTGGAAATTCTTACTTTTGTGAGAGACGTAGTAAGATATTTTTAACTTATACTTGTTAGAGCACACCTTCGAAATTGATGTATTACTGCAGGGATTTCTACATTACAGTGATTGAGGTAATATCGGTCGTCCTTGGAGAAGGGCCATTGATTATTGGAGTCTAAGTTAATTCATAACTGTATGACGCTAACCTAATATCGGGGATAGATGGGGAGTGAGCCGAAGAGACTACTGTCATTTATCAAGGGCTTCCAATCGCCAATGTCGCGCTAGTAAATGATGTCATCTGTCAAATAGAAAGCAACCGGGGCTCAGGATTCACGCATTATCTTCTACACCATAAATAATCCTCGATAACTTCAACTGCAAAATTTTTGTCGACCCTTAAGATATTATATTTAAGAGACCAACATTTTTTCTAGAACGTTCGAATTTTCCCAACATTTATTTACTTACTGCTGAAAACTTCATTAAAATAATGAATACATTAATTATACAAAAAGTTTTAAACAAAACAAAAGCAAAAAAGAAAGAAAATTCACATAATGTGAGCCACTTTTCATCTGCTTGACGTAAAAGTCAAAATCTAAATATTCAGCGTGATAAACGTTGGAATAAAATCATAAGTTACGTCCGATTCGTCGGTTCCTACGTATAAATATTACCGATTCGCATCCGCCACACGTGCTTCCCATCGGTCGCCGTGTATAGTACTCATGCATACGGGATATGCTTCGTATATGTTGTCTAATATCGCGGTCACCCCTATTCGTTGCCTCTATTGCTTTTAGAATTGGACTATCGATTCTTCCCTTTTCTGGAACAGAATCTATAAGTAATTTTCGCATCCACTGCATAAAATTGAAGAACCCAAACTACTTTTTTTGTCATCCAAACGATTGTTAAGTGCGCAAATATATTTTTCTCCTCGTGTAACGTTTCCCTTTTCGGGTTTTGTAAGCAGTAACGACAAGCAAGTGACTCAATACGTCTTCAGGCCCTGGAGGGCCAAATTGCGGCGTCTTCCAATTCCGCGTCCTGATCCGCCGGGACGGCTACCTGTTCCTGATTTATCACTCGTCGACTTCACTTCCCGCTAAACTTATCCTTTCTTACGAGGGATCCTTTATAGTTAGTTAGATTTAGGAGTTTCCCAAAGAATAAACTATTAGGAGAACCGAGACTGAAAACATTGAACGAATTGCAACAATTATTGGATAGCATTATTTAAATTGATGTTTCTTTCTATTTTTTCGTTTTTTTTTTCGAAAATATAGCACGTTCTTTTCCACTTTGAATTCCAATTTCATGATAAACAAGATCAGGACGATAATAAATATCCTTTGGCCAACTAGAGTTATAAAGGATTCAAATTACATCATTAATCTTTCACAGTTCGGCCCGTTTTTGCATGGTTTGTCCATTATATCATACGTGATCGAGCCTCAGTGACGAGAATAGGGATTGCGGAGTCCAGTGTATATACCCGAGTTAGGGGATGGAACCTACGATGCAAGCAGGGACGAGTGATACGGTTGCTTTCTTTGCATTATTTAGTAGATGCCAGTATCCCGCCACTTGAAATGATCGCTTATGTGCTATCGTAACTCGACTCTGTACTCCATTTCTACTTGACAATGTAACATTAACCAATAAATACCTTGACGTTTATAGAACGAAGGGAAAAGTAGATAAGAAACGTAAATTTTTTTTGTTTATGTTATGCATTTATTTTGTTCTGTTGGTCTTACTATTTAACTGGTTTTCTGACTTTTAGCATCAATTTTCGTTTATTAATTTCAGCTGAAAATAGAGTTTTATATATCAGTAAACATCGTAATTAAGTATGCGTAAAAAAACTTTATCCGTGATGGTTAGGCAGACTTTATTATGAGAGGGCATCTAAAAAATATAACCGCAATAATTGATTTTATTGAATGTAAGCGCTCGTTATTTTAAAAAGAAAAGACTGTTGTTAACCTTAAATGATGCGTAAACCTTGTGAGAAATTGAACGGATATGGGTGCAATAATAAATAAATAGGAATTATATGTATTATAATGCAAGTCGGGTCAATTCTTGATGACAGAACATCTTCATTAATGAATTAGAATCTGTCAAAACAGATTTCTTCATATTGTGATAGACATACTGAAACTACAATCTGGAGTTTCTTTGAGCATCTTAATACATTCAAGAACGTCTTTGACTGTATAAATAATGATGAGACGGCAAATCCCCATAAACACTAGATACTGAACCAGCTACGTTATACATACATTCGGTAGTATCGTTTCAAAAAACACATTGAATAACATCAGTTCGATACGTTAATTCAGAGGGCACCGATAGAGTTTCACTCAACATTTTGCACGTCAACTCGATTACAACAGAAGACGGAATTAAAAACAAAGTTTTCTGCAACAAAAAGTTTCTTAATAATTACGTCGAATTTCAAATGTTTCACTTTATCAGTACATATGGATCAAAGATGATTTATGTTTGCCTCCGAACCAACGGAATCTACATGGAATCTGATGAAAGTACATTGAGATGGGATCTCAGTGTTCGTTTTCAGTGTAGTATGTATGAAGTAATCACATACAAATGATGGTTTTGCGTAACATTTAGATTAAGGCTTTGACAACGCCAAGACAAAATTGACCGATTTCTCTCCGTCAACATCTAAACATTATTTCATTTTTTAGATGTTATTCGAACCTTTGGAGGGGAAGTGGAAGGAAATATCATGGATATTTCTACGTTAGATAATTTAAATAAAACTACAGTAAGAGCTTTTCAAGCTTGACGAAATCTCGTCTTCAATTTTATTAATTTTTGATCTACCCAGACAGGATTAGCTTTGAACTCGCAATGTCTAGGTTTTCAGATCTGTATAGGCTTCTGCGTTCGAACAGTTTGTACTTTTCAAATTGCCCAACTTTTATGAACCGATTAGGCTTGTTGAGTAAGTTGAGTTATTCAGGATTCTCTTACTAACTGTTACCTATTTTTATTTTCAGGCCCAATTTTATAGTCCTAGTAATAACAGAGTTGCAGATAAACTCATTCAGTGCTTAAAAGTGAGCCTAAGTCTAAGCCAAAAGACTTTAATATTGCTTGGTGTAAGGTGCAGTGGCGCAAGAATCCCAAGTTACTGCAGGGCATACTAAATTCTGACAGTTAGCACTTGTTAACTAGTCTACTATACAAGTATCATCAAATGATTCTTACCAAGTGACCCGTACTTTTGCATCATTTTTACCGTCTCATACTTATTTTAGTGTCTATTGGCTAATTGTCAACTTGATAGAATTTCTGAAATCAATCTTGTTTTCTTACAGTCGACTGACAGCACCGTTTGCATGTTTGCATTTGAATTCGGTCGATATGAAAGATTTATGCAAGATACCAATTCTCATGACATATTGCCCAACAGTATTCATCAATATTAACAAGTATGTCTAAATTTCATTCTAGATATACACTAGAGTAGCATCTGTACAGAGTATTTTGTTGCAATTCAAAGTACTGGGAAAAACAGTGAACGCTCAGCGAGTCGAATGATTGTAATCGTCTGAATATAGTGTTGGTGAATACGTACACTTGCTCCCTCTGGCTACAGAGGAAGGGAATGTTAGCAAAAATGTATTAGATGCCACGTTTGGTTAGTATTAGTATACAAATGTTTAAATCACTTGTCACCAAGAGCCTTTCTGATTAAAGCTTTCAGATGTGAAACTTATTTAAAAGGAAGTCAACATTGAAACACATTAAACCATTTCCAGTATCAAAATTAGATCGAGAAGGTTGCTTTTACAAATGTTAATCAAAAACAAGGGAAAAACTTCCCTGTCCGATTCTTCGATGTAAGTGAAGATGTCAGCCCAAGTGATAAATTCTTAATTCTATCCTTAGTAGAGTAACCTCTGGTTGCTGGTTTACTATAGATATAATGATTGTCAATGTCCAAAAATGAGCAAAAGTAATTATATCTTCTGCCATTGACTTTTCTTCAACTTTTTAACAAAAATTTTAGAAAATGGAATTCTAGAGGGGAAATACCAAAACAAACGGATATCACTTATACCTACCCAATATCATATTACAATTTATTCGTTACCCGTTGATATTTAAGCTTAAAATTGTCTGTTGAATTACTAAAAGTACTTCTTTTTGAGTTTTCTGCCTTGACACATTTTATGTTTTATGAATTTTAATCTTCATGTACAATATACCTATTCATAATGTCTGATTGAATAACAATTTAATTTGTCATTAGTGGCTCATTTATTAAACCTTTTCAAACATATTATATTCTTAATCGTCGTGACGACTTTCATTTGTTGTTGCATGAACATTAGTTTACTGATGTAGATAGATTTTGCTAATTAAACGGTTTTTTTTTGTGTTCTGCGTGTAGTTAGCTCTAATTTCTTAAATGATAGCCAATGTATCTAAAATCAAGTTTACGTCATGGAATATAATGTAATAACAAATGTGAGAATATATCAAGTTGATTAGGGACAGTTAATCAAGTACAAATGTAAATTTAAAACCGGCCCACCGCAATTTAAACTTCTAATTGTACAGGAAATAAATAATCAATGTTGCATGTTAGGTATAATCTTGACTGAAATCTTGAACGTATCCTATACATACAGCGAAGTGTAGATATATCTAATACTGCAATGCATTCAAAATCTGTTTCTAAATGCAGTTGAATAACAATTATTCGCCCATGAAGAATGGCTTCCTTTGATAATGTCGCGAAACTTTACGAACATGAGAGGCGAGACTGTCACGCAACTTTTAATGAGTTCTATTAAATGATGTGATTGTTTAGTTACTTACATATGTCGTGTCGTCTTAATATAAATCAAATTAACCAATCCCGTTCGTGTAAACATTATTATTCGGTAATTATATACAAAACTGTTTCAAATTGTTTTTTGAACGACATTCAATAACGACCAGTTAATATTTTTTCTACATTCTGATATAATTATTCCTTTCTGCTACGATTGCTTTACTTCCGTTGTAATTAATGTGTGAAGTAATTAGTTTCTGGTGCGATTTCTATTTTCTAGTATGTTAATGTCAATTGGAAGTGCAGGCAGAATAATGAAATAGAAAGAAGGCGGTCTTTTGATGTTATTATCTAAATAATATTCATTTGAAATGTATCTACTGAACGCGCAAATGAAAGTGGAGTCTATGTGAAAGAAGAAACGGTTTTACAAATTATTTTTAAATTCTGACATAAAAATCGAAAAAAATATTACTATAGTCTGTTCCGTTATGTTTGACGTATTGTGATGATAATCGTTAATGAATCATTTCCATTGTTATTGTAAATACTAGCAATAGTTGGAAGCTTTGGGCATGGTTGGAAGTTGAAATAATAAATGAAAACGCATAGACACAAATTGATGTAACAAATAGATATTTGACATTATTCGAACAATGTCAAAATATATCATAAAATTATTTAAGTTATACATAGAATATTTCAACCTAAATTCTGAAATTTAAAACATAAACTGAGTTTGAACCCAGGTACACTTACACCTGCAGGTTAACTCTTGTTGCCCTCCACAATGGCTGTCGTAGTGACAGCAATTCTGCCTAAAAATGTAACAATACAAAAAAGGTGATTGTATCATTTGGATATGAGAAGGTCAAAACTGAAAATTAACACAAATGCAAAAACTATCATTTGTTTGAAGACTTACCACTTTGTAATGAGACAGTTTGTAGCTACTGTTACTCAACTTTTTATTCAAAAAAACAACTTTTTCTTTCAGCACAACCTGTATATTCCCAAACGTCTATTATTAATATCCTTTTTCTGCTTGATTAATTAAAAAAGTAATTAAAACGGCCATATTTTATCATCATCAATAGTGTTGTAGATTTCTCTTTGTCTATTGTACACCCTGTATATTTATTTAATAGGTAGGCTTTTGTATAATTCATTTTTTGTCCATCAAATAGATCTTTTACTGTTAGGATATTCGTGTCAGCTACTGTCATGGTAATAAACATATATTAATCACAATATTGCAAGGGAATAAACGAATTTAAAAAAAATAATTTATATAACCTACGTTTATCATCTTTGACAGTAAATGATGTCAGTTTTTTATGTATCTACTTTCCTAGAGTCAGAGGTATCAAAAAATTCCGCTTGATAAATAGTGTAGGAGAGTTGATTCCCGACGAAATTTATTCCGACTAAGGCACAAAAAAAATAATAATCATAATTTACTTAAGAAATTGTAAATAAAGTTGTTCCGGTTTCGATCACGAATTCCATGTTTTTGGGGTTTGCTAACGATCTTCCTGTAATAAAAATTATAAGGGCTTCTAAGGCTTATCGTGATAAAAGGAAAGTATTTAAAAAAAGTAAATTATTAATTTTCGTGTAATTGAAATGGACATGAGTTCGCCATGTTAATTATAAGTCGTAATTAGAACCACGATCAAAAAGTCAACATCTAAGGATAATTTAGTTGCGGGTAATTAAAAATCCATTAGCAGAGCCTGTAATGTAAATTCGTATTTTTAATAAGGAATACATTAGGCAGAGGCTGCACACCTTTATAGCTATAAAATACGTACCTCACCGTCAGACTTTTTGCATTAATTAGTCGGAGACTTAAGATGTGATCTAATTTGGTACAATACTTTTTTTGTTTTAGTTTTTAACATCCGTGCTGATACGTCACATAACAAATAAACTAGTTGGTAATATCGTTTTATTAATAATTAGAACATCAAATTTAGCTGACAGGACAATTATTTCTTCTTTCTATATACACTTAAACCATGAAATTTTCGATTAAATCGAAAAATCAATCAAAGTGTAATTCAAGAAAAGAAGTACCTGTTAAATGAATACTAAAAAGGAAAACAAAAAGGTCCTTCAGATTTGGGTGATGTATTAGATTAGTGATTTGTTTACTCATAACTTAAACTAAGCAAACAAGGGTGCTTAATCTATGAGTTTAAGCATAAATTTAACAGTGTAGCGTCTTTGGTAGTTTTGGGGGTGGGTTTGCTAGGGGCTTCGAAGACGGTGAGCAAACGCCAGCGACTCGGTAAATACCGCAATGAGACGGCGAGACTCTCTCCTCTTAACCACGAGCATCGCTTCACTGCTTTTAGATTATGTTATACAATTTGTGGTTGCCAAATTTATCCAATTATTAAATCCCATAATGTACATCTTTTTCGTAACAATTAAAATATTTACCTTTTAACAACTAATTGTAGTTTTGGGCAAAAACAAGAAGTATAAAAAGTTGTATATTTCGAATTTATTAATGTTACTATAGAAAGATCAAAATTTGAAAAAGTTTTTGAAACACTTTGTGGCTTCTTGTTTAAACTAAATCGATTTGTTTTGCCATTTAAATGGTTTTTTCTCTTTTCTAGTTAAAATATTTCCACGGTACGTTTTGTTTAGCTTTTGGTTTGTCTTATTTTTTCTTGGAACCAATGACTTGTGATATCTGCAAGAAATATTTATTTAGAAAAACCAAAAATTAAAATTACAATTTCAAAATCGATACAATCAAAAATTCTTCCCGATTAAAAATCTTTTTTTTGATCTACAAATACAAATTTTCATTCCAAAGAAGACTAAAAATCAACTAGTGGTAAGCAGTCCGTTATGCGATAAGATAATT
>VTPC01089756.1:2000583-2040535 GCA_011009095.1 Ignelater luminosus | reverse complement strand
AAAAAAGAGTAAACCAATGCGCGAATCAAAACTGGAAAAGTCAGTTCATTGAGATCAAAAGACTTAAACGAACATTTCATATTAATAAAGAACATTTAGCAAAGTTTCGGCAATGGAAAACTAACAAAAAGTTCGTTTTCCTATACAAAAGTGTGGCTTAAACTATGTGACCGAAACTGACTGAAAAACCAAGGAAAGAAAGTCAACGTTTTTTTTTTTGGAAAAAATAAAGATGAGAATGGGACGTTACGCTATGCACTTATAACCATTAAGAAAATCAATAAGAAAGCTGATTGGAAAAAACATAAAAATACCAAATGAAAAGAACTGGAAGAGAAAATTATATTTTAGCAAAATATATGACAGAACAAGAAGTAACTGAAGCTATAGACGACAAGGTAAAATTTTCCTTTTAGATTTATATTAGCGAAAGTATCTGAAAACGTCGCGGGTTTTGAAATGAAGCAATTTTAAAGTTTCAAGACCTACAACATTTCTTGTCTTAAACTTCTAAATGTTTTTTTTATTTTTGATGATAGTACATGTATTGTTAACTAATACATTACTATACTATAAATGAAAAGTAAATTATTATGTTACTCTTATAAACTTTAGAATGCAACTTCTACTTGTCAGATAGAAGAATGATCCAAGTCCATGCATCAAACCTAAAGAAAATATTCATTTTTCATTTTAGATAACATTAAATAGTTATGGATGTTTTTACCTCACTCATCCTCGTCGCTTGATACATCAATGTGATGAACTGGCAGATTACTATAGTAGTTTTGATTTTCTTGTGAAACAAATTTTTTCAAATCCCGCAGTTCGTTATATTTTTTTATGAGAATGGCTAAAGCTTCTTTATATAGTAAACTCGGCATGATCTGGCTCCATTTTAAATCTTTCTTGATGTAATCACGTAACTATCACGAGCTTCTATTGTTCGGGCATGGCTTAAATTTACAAAAGCTTCTTTGATAGGTCGAGTTGCCACAGGAGAAGTTTTTTTGTAAAATGTTGCAAGATATTTTGTCCATGCAAAAACCATATTCTGGCTACATTTGACTACATCAAATGGAAAAGGTTTAAATCTAGCATTTTCAAACTCTCTTACCCAATCGTCTGGAATTTCTACTGTCGCCTTTTGATTTATAAGTTCAAAGCTTTTATCACACTCTAGATATGAGTGTCCCCTAATGGGAAATGCGACCTTAATGCTGCGAAAGCGTTTTTCCTGTGTACAAGAAAGTGCAATAAGCGAAGAATTGTATAATTTTTGTTTTGGCCTGCGCACGAGTCACAGTAAATTTTGACATATGAAACCACAAGCAACTGGCACCACGATTGATATTATTTTGTCAACTAAGAATACATCTCAACGCTGGAGTACTAGTCACAAACCCCTTTAGTGGACTTGGATCGGTTTTACATAAAACGACGTGGACTTAGATGGGTATTTCAAAGTATACCTTATTTTTAACTGCGTTTTTGACGGACTTAGATCGCTATTTGGCTAATCATAATATGCCTGTTTATTAGTACGTACATTAGTTACTAGATGGTAGTAAAATTAAAAATTTTTTAAATTTGGACTTAGATCGTTTTTCCCGCGGCGTCTTCATCTGCTACCACAGTTAATATTATCAGGGTGCTTGTGTACAGTAAAGTCTGCTTATAACAAACACGAAGGGATTAAGCAAAATATTAAAAAAATAATTTTACAAAATTAGTCAGCGTCTCTCGTTGTATATTGTATTTATGTGGCATTTTCATTTATTATTAAATTTTGATACTTGTTCCCATGATTACCTGATTGTACTTTAGTACTTTATTGACGATAAACGCAAAGTACTGCATATTACTTATTTTTATTGTCATTCTTTTTGACGTGCTTTCAGTGCATTTGGCATCGGCAGTTTTACATTCAGACGCTTGATCTGAAATCTTATACGAAGCTACGGTTTTGTTTTTTGGGTTTCTAATTTCAAAAATGTACATCTTTTGATGCCGATAAATGTTATGTTAACTGTCTTAGACTGATTGGTAGCAATATACTTAAACAATACATGGGATATTACCAGAAACGTTGAAAATTGCATTTCTTGTAATTAAATCGTTTTTAATTTAAAGTAACAAATGATACCTTAAAATCTTGGGATAGGGAAAAACACTTCGCCAAAATTTTTGATACGAGGGTGGTCTGAAAAGTTTCCGACCTAACAAAGATACAAGACATTTTTTCTGAAAATTTTTTTTTATTTTTCAACATAGTTTCCTTGTAACTCTACACACTTCTCCCAGCGATGCTCCCATCTCTGTAACCCGTCCAAATAGTACTCGGCATTTTTCTCTGCAAAATAATTGTTCACGAAGGTGATTGCCTCTTCATTTGACGAAAATCTTTGCCCTCCGAGCGCAATTTTTAGACGAGGGAACAAAAAGAAGTCGCTTGGGGCTAGATCTGGTGAGTAAGGCGGATGGTCAAGCAGTTCAGACCGTAATTCGTGGATTTTCGCCATGGCAACCGCTGAGGTGTGAGTCGGTGCGTTGTCTTGGTGAAACAGGATTTTCTTTTTCTGCAAATGTGGCCGTTTTTTCGCAAGTTCTGCCTTCAGCTTGTCAAATAATGATGCATAGTATGCTCCTGTAATGGTTTTTCCTTTTTGAAGATAATCGATTAAAATAACTCCACGACTATCCCAAAAAACAGTCGCCATCACTTTCCCAGCCGAAAAAACAGTTTTGCTTTTTTTGGAGCCGGTTCCCCCTTTGCAGTCCACTGTTTGGACTGTATTTTTGTTTCGGGCGTATAATGGTGTATCCAAGTTTCATCTACAGTAATTAATCGGCGCCAAAACTCGGATTTATTTCGCCTAGACTGCGCCAAAAGAGCGTTGGAAATATTCATTCGAACACGTTTTTGGTCTAACGTGAGCAAACGGGGCACCCAACGCGCGGACAGCTTTCTCATGCCTAAATGTTGATTTAATATGTGACAAACACGTTCTTTTGACATGTTCATAACCTCTGCTATCTCTCTCACTTTAATTCGGCGGTCGTCTTGCACCATTTGGTGAACTTTGGCGATGTTTTCGTCGGTAGTTGCAGTTTTTGGACGTCCCGAATGTTCATCGTCTCCCAAGCTCTTACGGCCACGTTTAAATTCAGCAGCCCAAAATTTCACTGTGGTAAATGATGGTGCAGAGTCCCCATACACAGAATCCAACTCATCTTTTATTTGCGAAGGCGTATTGCCTTTTAAAAACAAATATTTAATGACAGCTCGATACTCGATTTTGTCCATTTTCACAAAAAAACTCACATCAACTCACTCAAACGACTGTTACATAAAAACTGCGAGTCCAAAATGGCTGAAACTTTGGTGAGTAACTGTCAACAGATGAACAACGAAATTCAGTAGAGTGCTGCCATCTTCACGTTGAGGTCGGAAACTTTTCAGACCACCCTCGTACATTAAATCATGAAGTTTTATTGACATTATGACTTTGCATAGGATTTATTAATTTGGCCATTGTTTTTTATCAGAAGTTATTGGGTATAGATCATGTTTCAGACTTAAAAACTGTAGATAGAGAGGTATCGCGAGGGTCTGTCTTGGGATCTTTACTGTAAATTATGCATATTTTCATGTTACTGTCTGTTTTATAGAAATTGTTAAGAGTTTACTTCGAATCATTCTCTTATCTCTAATCCGATCCAATCAGACGTTATTGGTTTTGGTAATATTAATGTATCTTGTAATTCCGCAGTAATCAGAATAGAAAACCAAGACACAGTAAAAAGATTTTGAGGTTCTCTCAACATGTTCCAAAATGTATCCAACAGAGACAATTTTGAATTATCATTGTAGTACTGTATATGGGCCATACCCCAAGGCTTCTGAATATTTCTATAAAGGTATTAGTTTTCGAACTTAATTTTTTATTTTGTTTTTGTCAATTTAGGTAGCAGAACAGTGACTAAACTTTGCTCTTGCAAAGAATTTAAATCGTTTATTTTGTTTTGTACTCATCATTTAAGTTAACAATAATGGCATTAACATGGAATTTAGTACCTCCTTATTGCATGAGTCAAAAGCTGCATTGTTACCTACTCCTTCTTAGAATCAAACAAAAGATGACGAAAAACTGTCTAAAATAAAAAACTTGAAATCTCAACTTTGGATATTAAAAAACTCATTAACTGAAAAGACGAAAAGTTTTCAAATAAAACTTTGACGTCGTATAATATTTGTCACGAAGGAGAAAATGACCGTAATTTAATTAAATTTTGCGTGTAATTTGATCTCGCGAAAAGTTCTGATTGGCTTTGTAATTAAGACATCAATTTTAATTGGCAGAGTTATATCAACAGCATCGCAGAGGCGCTCATCTTATCTATAGATTTACCCTTGTAATTGCTCGTAGGGATTAGCTTCTATAGTAGTTATTTCTTAATTATTCATTTTAATCTTTGAACCCTTTTCAAGGATCAGATTTAATACGTGTGTATCATCTACTCCTGTATACTATTTATTCATAAATCTTCCTATTACGTGTTGTGCATACCTAGTTTGACTTTTTAAATTTTTTCTAAATTTCTCTAATTTCGCAGTAGGGGCAATTAAATATCATTGCGAATTTTTTGTGAAAAAAATAAATAAAATGAAACTGACAAGAATAATAAACGTTTTCTCTAATATATAACAACAGAGCGCTTTAACAATTTTAATCGCGCTTTTTGTTCGCCTTACTCTTTTCTCTTTTTTTGTGCAGGAACGTAAAAGTTGTTAATTATGATAAATATTCACAGCTTTTTCCTGGGAGAGCCATACAACGGAAGTCGGTATTGTTATTCTGGGGAGGGGGGTTCGTTTGTATTAGTGTTTAACCCTTCCTTTTAGCTCGGTAACTTCCTGCTATCCTTATGCCTCCTGGGAACGAATACTGCGAACTGAAATCCTGTTGCTCTATACCTTATGTCCTTTGACTATCAGTTCGTTAGACTTTCCACTTCTACATCATGTTTATAGTGTGCTCGTGTTCACTAAACACATAGAATTAGTTCCCTGAAGTTGAATACCCCCCAATTAACCAAACCCAGACACTGTGATCCGTAGTTACCCTAAAGCCGTCACTCAGCATTCAATCTTCCTATGGATCGAATCGAATCCAATATTAGTTTGCCCGCAATCCGCAATTAGAACGTCTCGATGACTAAATTCAAATTAACATTGCATAGCGATTAAATTAATGTCTAACAACGCAAAAGGAGTAATTTTAGGGAAGAAAATGTTCTTTAATTTATTCGGCGAGGTATTCGAGGATATTTTTATTTTTCTTTGCTATTTAGAGCTATTCCATTTAATAGAGTTCAAGACAAATTACGTAATTAAAATACTTTTTGTTTTTCGAAAATCAATATAAATATGAATACGACCTGTATGACCTAAAGTAATTGCCAACCGTTATTGACACATTGGACATGTCGCAAAAAGGCGTACAGACTGACTCTTGAAGTTGAGGTCAGGAAGTCAAAGGGTAAAATGTCATATCCATATCTGTTCCAACTATATACAGTAGCGTCCATGCCATATAAATCATAACGTATTATTGTATGTACAATAAGAACATGGTATCCGCAGTACAAATGACTTTTTTTTTGTTGTTTACTTGTTTAGTTATGCCTTGCTTGTAATGATGTTTCATTTACATTTATGGTCGTCTGTAGACGAGCATTCTTTGTTCTTTCCATTTGTTTAAAGTAATGATGGGTGGCGCAAGTGAGGGCGATTAAGTATCGCCGTTTTAACAAATTACGCTTAGTGTAATTTGCAGAGTCTTCTATTTGAAATTATTGCACTCGGTGCGAATGACAAGAACGGGCTAAAAGTCGTTGCAGATACAGGCATATTATTAATGTAAAACGTAATTATTTTAACCATAAAGGAAAAAAGCCACACTGCAAACAATAGGTGATCAACTTGGACCGTAATCAATCAATTCTTTGTCTCTGAAGAAATTAAAAACTATTCTGAGGACGAGTAACGCCCACTTTTATAGTTGTAGAGGTTCGAAGCGAACCGTCCAGCAGCTATTGGTTCTTACTTGACAGCCTTTAGAATTATGATTCAGAACTGATTAGATTATATTCTCGGAGTCATTATCATCTCACAAATAACAGTGGCTTATACGCTTCTCGTGTATTAAATTACAAGAAACTTGCCAGTCTATAAAACTCTAATATATTATTAACCGTCTTTATGTCATTGCGCATGTTACATAACAATTAAGATATCGACAGTCAATGTAAACGTTAGTTACGATTAGAACATTTTGAATAAATTAATTGTGATTTCGATTCGAGTCAAATGTAATCGTACCGTGAGTATTATTTATTATATTTTAGTTATTTTCTTATACGTTCCGGAAGGAAGACCATATCGATCATCCGGGTACATTGGTGCTGACAACTCTTTCACATAAACTTTATGCAGCTGCCCCAGGGGATTTGCTTATCCTGCGAAGAAAGCTTTCTTAAACGAAACTTTTAGAATATTATGTTAGGCTCTGACTTTTATATGCCCCATTGTCTGATGTTCTCGGTATATATAAAGTTGTTAAATTGTTTTTGCGTTTCATGCCATACTTGTTGGTTTCTTGGCTAAGAATTTAATTTTAATATATAATTTTAACTCTGGAAAATATTTAATAAAATTTCTGATGCTTCAGAGACATTTGATCGATAAACCCTTTTTTCCGTTTAGTTTTTAATTTAAAAAGTAGTTTTTACTCCACCAGCAGTTAAAAGAAAAATTATACAACGAAAATACTTTGCAAGTAATTTAATTTGAATAGAAGCCACTTAAACCTATTGCAGGTAGAACAATTTTTGCCGGATTTTCATGGCAACATTTATGCAAATGAGGAAGCTTTATAAATTTTATAATTGGTCTCCTTGGAACGCAACTGCTCTGAATGCACTGAAACAAAAATTAGCCGTCTTTAGATCCCCAGAGGGTTTTTGCATCTGAATTAGGAAGGGTGAACTTAAGAAAACTCCCTCATTATCAAACATGCGTGTATTCTAACTCTTACCATCGTTTGCTTTTCTTAACTTTCAAACTTAATCTTTCTTTCCTTTTCTACAGTAATTGTTTGTATTGGACAAATTCGTTATGTAGACAGTAAAAGTATATTTAGGTTAGATGGAGTTAAATAAGTTGAATAAAGTAGCAAATTAAGTTACATCAGTTACATTAACAAGAAGGTTATAGTATGCGGTCTACTGATTACTCGAAATCAACTCTGCTATTGTGATAATATAAACAAATTTGTTACTTTACGAAATAAGAATCGTAATTTTTAGCAGTACTGTTATAGTTAAAACCAACATAATTAACATCAGTTCCATTTGTACAAATAAATTAAAAATCTTAAAGTGGAACGAAATTAAATCAAATTTATATTAATTTTCATTTTATTTAAATAGATAACAATTCTATAGTAACCCAGTAAAAGACTATATAATCCTAACATATTTATATTAACCTTATTCAGGTTCTCTTCTACAAGATTGTTAACGGATTTTCCGCAAATATGCAAATTTATAAGAGAAAATAGTTCGTCGCGGTTTCTAACACAAGTGGAAGTAACTTCATCTAGCCCTAAAGCTAGCACCGTCTGGTATCTATTGTACCTACTTTACGTCGGAGTTGTGTTGAATTACTTCTATAAGAGGGAGATTAGAGGATGGCTTATTCCCTTGAGCAATGAAAAGTACTTTACTTAAAAATTATCAATTTTAAGTTGTCTGAATCGATAATTGAATTCTACAGAGATTTTTTAAATTGCAAGAATTTATTTTGTTTTTGACATGAAAACCAAGTAGGTATTGAAAATACCTAAAGTAAAGTTATATCAATGATTGTCTGATCCATGTGACGAGCAAATAGCTTGAATCTTACTAAAATAATTTTTGATTGGTTTTAATGTAAATTATAGCGGCTCTTAAGAAAACAACTTTGTGTTGCTTTACAATTAAGTACCTACACGTATTCACGTTGGAAGTTACCTATACATTTCCATGAAATTTAGAGCACAAAAGTATTTCTCTTGAAGAGAAAAACACTAAAATATCGTATCATTATGAGTAAGACTACATTTATTTCACACGTCTGCGTCTGGTGGTTTATTCCTTGAAAAACTTTTTGCTTTCTCAAAGTGATCAATAGGTAGATGTTTCGTGGAGCAGCTATTTTAAATCAGACATTAACAACAAAAATCAAATTAGTATCAGTCTTGATATTACACTAAACAATTCAAATGCTTCTGTGACCCCTGTAATTCTTAGGGGCGCAACGAATCGGGGGGCGTATGGCGCAAACAATCAAGCTGCAACCTGCAAAATCAGTTATCAGTCTCTTTACTTATTTATTGCTTGCATGAAAACAACTTCATATCATTCTGAAAACGATCTCAACCTTAATTTCGATTAAGTATGTGGTCTTCTTTCAATTATGAGCAAGGAAAAAATGAGTCACAACGTTGTAAAATAATAAATTTGTAAGAAATATTTGAAGTTAACAGTTATCAACCAGATGTAGTATACAACCGAAAATGATGCCTAAGGTCGTCCAAATTCCTTGGGAAGTTGACTTGCTAAGTGCTTGAGCGAAGAATTGGTCAGACAAATCTGACATAAAAATATTGGGGTGAAGAAAACACTAAACCGAAATAAAAAACTGCCCTGACAAGCGTGTCAGATAACACGTTTGCCTACTCTTTTAATAAGTTATCTGCAGAATTTCCAATTTAATTCTAACAGATTTGCGTTTTTAGGTTTCTGGTTAGCGTAGCAACCTTATTTGTTTTGCGAATCTACCCTTTTGCATTTTTCTATGTGTCATTTGTTTTCTTATTGAAAATACGAATTTTGACAGTTGTTTCATAAGCGTGTCTTTACCCAACTTGTACCATCGAGGTACACTATCAGACAGGTCGGCCAGCTCTTACTTTTACACACTGGCAAGCAAGACACGACAAAATGCTGCCGAGTCAACTTGCCAAGGAACTCGGATGTCTAATACTGCCTTCATTCCATAACCCCACTAAGTAAACAAGACAAAAAAAAAGATTCTAAAGACACACTACAAAAATGTAGTGAATATGATGGTCAGCTGAGGGATGAATGCATTTATGCATTTATATCAGAATCGATCGACCATACGTTATTTATTCGCTTCCGAGGTATCAAGATGCCAAAAGTACAAATTTCTGTTTTTACAAAGTGTTTTGTTGTTGAATTAATGTTTTAACTATCTTGGTGTCCAGTTTAAATATGTCTGAAATGGTTTTTGTGCTTCCATAACTAGCTGACCCTGGACTCTCGGTACGCCTATGAGATATCTGCACATATCTATGGAGCTTTCCCTATAGGACAATACACTTCAAGATTGTTTTCTGCAGTTATTACTACCATTCACGGTAAACCTTTAGGATGATTTATGAGTGTATTTAAACACTAAAATATAATGAACATTTTTTTGTTAGTTGCTTAAATTAGGGATGCAAATGCAGATCACTTTAAATAACTTTTTTTATCTTAGTCTGCAATTTAAATTCCGCGCAACTTTTAATGCGATCCCTCACACTTGACTATACCAAAAAGGTTTAGTTTGAACTTCATAATCGCGTCATGTTGTATTGCTTATCCGAAGGTATCATTTAATTGCAATCTCTAACAGCATTGTTTTTTACGAAAAAGAACATTACATTCACAATAAAAACCCTTCTGGAATACAATCAAGATTTTTATAAATCTCAATACAAGACTATACCAGATGGACAGGTTCTTCTTATTACTGTTCTAATGACTATGATAGAATGCATGTGTGACATTTCTGAATGACGATGGCATGAGCAATAATTCTTTGTCTTTGTATCATCTGATTTTCCCATTGTGTCAATATAGCTTTGACTTGACACTTGACTCACATATTTATCAGCTCTATTTTATCAATTTTGCATTTACTAATACATTATATTCTTTTGGCTAATGATTATAACAATTACAGTCGCAGAATCTTTATGAAAATGCATTGGAGATTTTAATCATCTTTTCCATCATTGCATTGTGATAAAATGAGTAGCTACGTGATATAGATATTTTTTGTCATCATGGACAATGAACTCTATTAATCTTTATCTTTCATACAGTAATTTTTTCCCAAGCATTCTTTTTCTATTATATGATATTCTTTTTCTTTTTGCCAATACTAAAATTTGTACCCTTTATATGGAAGGGTTTACAAGGAATATATAAACAGGAAAAGCAGAGAAAACAAATGGAAAAATAGATGAAACAAACAAAACGTAATGAAATCTATACTCAACTTAGCTCTGTAATTTTTACAATAAAACGTAAATTAAGCAAATGTTCAACTTTGACATGCATTATGCTATATTTACAAAGCTGTCTATTTTTAGATATAGTACGTTTTCAAGACGATTAGGGTTATTTCTGACTATATAAATACACTACCATTCAATAATCTGAGTACACATGTCTAACTTTTAGAAATTTTGGTCTATAGACTATAAATTGCAATTTCAGGTATTCTGTTATAGAAGAACATGTAAAGCTACTAATATTTTTATAAGTAATGCAGCAATGCATATTTAATTGCAACCTCGAAGCTTCAAGGCTGGAAGAAAGTTTTATTTGCGAACGAATTAAAGTTTGAACTATTCTACAATAAGTAAGTTAGTCCGTAGATTATCGTTAGACTACTGTTAGGCATGAAGGAGATTCGGTAATAGTACAGGTTTGTTTTGGGGGTAATGCTGCACAGGATTTGATCAAAATCGATGGTATCTTAACGAAAGAACACTACAAAGAGATTCTGGAACAACATACGCTGCCTTCTAGAAAACGACTTATTTACACCGCATGTACTGCAGCAAGATAAAGACCCAAAATATACGTCCGAACTTTGCCGTGGCTATGACGCAGACCAAGAGAAAATATATGGCATGGCCACCACAAAGTTCCGACCATAATCCGATCGAGCTTCTTTCTTTGGGACGAACTTGACAGAAAGGTACAAAAAACAGGTTCAACTAAAAAATAACCGTTATAGAAAGCTTTGAGGGATAAGTGGCAGAAGATTGGTGAAGATGTCATCCTGAAACTGTTAAACAGAATGCCTCGAATCTGTAAAGCAATTATTAAGGCGTCTAGTGTCTATTTCATTTATTATTATTTGAATGTTTGTTTTTGTTAACGATTAACTTGTCTTACTCTGATATTGGTACAAAAAAGTAATAAAGTTGGTTTTGTTTATAAAAAAAAAGTAATGTATTCAAACTATTGAGCGGTGGTATACTTTTGTTTATTTAAGGGACACCCTGCATGTAATAGATGCTTTCTTACAAATAAAGGTGCGTTTTCAATCTAACAGACAAAAATTCAAATATCATGCGCTATCGAATGTATAAATTTTTTAAGTTGCGAAACAATTACGAAACAATACTTATGGTAACGATCCTTTAATTTTTTTCTTCTTCTATTATAGGGACAAGAAATGAAAAAAAATCAAAGAATACTTGATTTTATAAATAAGTGCGGTCATTGTAAATGTCACTTTAAAAACCTGACGTCACACATGTTCTCACATATCACGTGATTTAATACAAAGTTCTTATTGTGAAGCTTCATAAAGGGAAGTCTATGTGTTTTTTGTCGAACGTATATGTCGTACCAAGAACGCTGTTCAGAATGACCTCGAGGAATTTACAGATTGACTTCAGTGTCAAGACTACCGAACAGGTTTATGTACAGCTTTCAATTATTTGTTTTCAACTGAGAGTTTGATTGCATTACGATTAGAATTTGCTTTTATAGTCACCTGTTATACGTCTATATGGTGAATCATTATGATTGAATCGATTGTGAAGGAATCTTCCATTTTCATTAAATTAAATTTAAGTGATAAATTTTTTTCTCGAGTTCAATTTATATTGACTGTAGGTTTTTTCTAGCATAGATAATTCCAGGGAAAAAACTAGGTAAAATAGTTTTGATTTTTTTACTAGTTTTATATCTTCGTAAAGACGGCACTAAAATATCGTAAACGCATGTAGGGTCGTTTATTTTAGTAATTTGCTTGGTTATTACCTCACGATTATTGCTTTTCAGGGGACTTTGATTGCACATCTTGACACAATTTTTGTTTCGTTTTATTGTAGTCATTATTCTTATTGTGGTCATCCATTTTTTGTCCCCATATAAGTTGCAGTGCCATAGAAAGACTATTATAACGTATAATAATGAAGCAACCTTTGTGGTAGTGGACCTGCCAGTTTTCAAGTGTTCAAAATTGAATTTTATCGAGAATAATTTAAATGGTCCATCTTATTTTGTAAAAACAGGCAAAAAACAACTTATACAAGCTTGTTTCAATTATAGTACGAGGTGTAAAAATGCTATCTCTTAAAAATGCCGATGCTGACGCTTCTTGGTTGGATATACTTGGAAACATAATGAGTTTTATATTTTGGTCGAGCTATTTGTCATATAGTATAATTTTTTAAAAATTTATGTCCCTTTCTTAACTGTCACGATCGCTTACAGAAATAATCTAAACGTTTAACTCGCAGTTAATTGCACAAAGAGAAAAGAGAACTTACTTCCACGATGCATTCTGTAGCTGTAGGGCACACTGTAGGGGTCACCCCTTTTATTACCATTATTTGAAGATAAAAAAATGTCTTCCAATTAAAAAGCTTGCGGCTGACTCTATTTATCAATCTATAAGAACACAGCATGGGGCGTCGTCTCCTGGACTCGGGTCTAAATATGCATAAATATTGAAGGCAAAAAATAAATTACTTTAAATTATACAGTGTATATATTGCAGTAGCTTTCCTATTACTACAATATTTTTCATACCAATATTGTTTTTTGTCGTTCTAAAACGAAACAAACTCAGAATTATTCATTAATGTGAAAATCGCCTCGAAGTCGTCTCTACCGTCTATTTCAACATGCATAAAACATCGATAAAATTATAAAGAAGTCATTTCAGAAAACTATTAATTACAGATTGATAGGTACTTTTCATCCCTCTGCAGTGTATAATAGGTAACTAATAGTTAATGTCATGATGGTATTATGGTGACCAGCGGGGGAGCGTCTGTCCCCCTAGTGCGGAACTCCTGCTAAGGTTAACTCGCGCCGCCGCTGTCAGACCTCGCATTGTGTCGCGAACCTGCTTCAATTTATATTTTAATGTGTTTTCCCCAAAACAAATGAATGTCCATTGTCGGCTCTTTTGACTTTCGAATGCCGAAACCGTATTTATTAACTTTTTCGAATGTAAACTGTCAATGTTGGATATATACAGTACCCTTGTTAATTATTAGTTCTTGTAAATTTAAATTAAGGTGGTATTTCTTTTCTAAACCTTTATAAGAAGGGGGTATTTTAATTTGAAGTTTAGGATTCGACGTTTTTTATTTTTATTATTTATTGATTCTTGTCATGCTAATTTTTTTACGTACGCCACTGAATTAGAAAATGCCACCGACTCGATATAAATGTACAATTATAAAGACCGTTTTGAGATGAAAGGAAAAAACTTCCTATTTAAATATTATACAAACGAAGGATCATAGAGGCATATCATCAATTATATCCTTTAAAGAATTGTGTTGATTAAGCTCATTTAAATGTTTAAAATTAGTGCTACCAAATGTGATTACTACCTTGCCGAGCCTGCATACCTGAAAGATTCCTATATATCATTTAAACATCCTGGCGGACTCGTAACAATTAACAAAGCCGCTGTCGTAACGTAAACAGCAAATAACAGTGCTTATATGTGAATGTAGGGTTCTTTAATATCATTTATAACCCCCCGGTTGGTCATTTTATAACTTTTTCGTTCATCGGGTATACTAAGTTTCAGTTATACCATATACATTTATGGTAGCGCTTCAGGTGTACAATTTTGCACACGATTAAATTAAAGCCGCGAATTATAAATTTAAAATAATACCAGTTATAGGTTTTAGATGCAACGACGTTTCCTTTAATTTTAACCAACATGTCTTATTCTCTCGTTACCATTTTGAATGTCTCCAAACCACACAAGGCTTCTATACGTGTGTACATATAACTCGTACATAATACAGGGCGCGAGCTAATTGTTAAAACAATGGTTTTTGAATGAAAGCGAACGCGGCATAAAAGTGGCCACTTGGCCATTTTATGGTTAGACTTTTGTATTCTCACATTTGTGTTAGGGGACTGCTTAACAAGGGTATTGCTTTGAATTGCTGCTGTTTACTTAGCATTTGTTATTAAAAACTGCTCTTTTCTCTTCATCAACCTTCAGATAAAACGGTTCTGTTTATACCTTATACATTTTACTCCACATTTTTTAAAACATCTAACTTTTGGAAGTTTTTGTATTTCCGCATGCTACAGTAAATTCCATATCAAGTAAGGAAAACTTAAAATTTGTTTATCTATATTTACTGTCACAGAAGATTTAATACTAAATAGTTACATAAAAATATTACATTTGATGTCTTTATGTTTTTGAAGCATTCAAAGCCAATCAGTAGATATCTCTTACTTCGCAGGATAGTAGAAAAAGTCTTAACTGATCATCTCAACATAAATCGTTTTCTCACAGACTTGGTTTCTAGAATTTCTCAGCTTTTGCGTAAAGAATGTCAATAATATACAGCACCCTGTATAATGCGTTTAGTTTAGTATCTAAGAAGACTTTTGAAATCCCAAAAGCCTAAATTCTTCTTTGATTAAGTCTGATCTCCTTTGAACCACAAGATCTGATTAAGTTTCCAAGTTATCTCAATCTGTCACTTGATGGAATCCCTCAAAAGAGCTATCCTGCAATATGCACAAAATAATCAATGTATCATGAAACTTTGATATTCCAGAAGTATCTTTTACTATTAGGTATTTGTCAAAAACTTCTTATTACAATTAGCAGTTTAGTTTTGATTTGTTTTTTGGGTCAATGTAGCTTCGTAGGAAAACCATTCTAATTTTGCTACTATTTACAAAATTATACTTTACTTACATTAAATTTTTGTTCGACAAGAAAACCAAACAAAAAGAACATGGAAGGTATCAGTATCAAGACCAAGTTACACACTGATAAGTATTAAGTTTCTACAACTAAAGAAATCTTAGGTATACCTAGTCTAAAGAAGTTCTGAGTCCTTATTTGTTTTTTCTGGCCTGATATCAAATATACCTTGAATATGACAGCAACTGTCATATTTTGTAAGCCTAAATGTTCAGTGTCATAACTTTACTTATACACTGGACAGTTTGAAGTTATAGTTTTGCAGTACAGAGATGGAGCTGAGTCACATCCAAATCAAACCTCAATGAGGATCTTATTTGAAGATTCTTTTGCTTCTGGTATTTGAGCATTTAGCTATACTTACTGATACGATTTGATATGATGAAGAAGGATACAAAAAGAGTAGAAGCGCTGGAGATCTGAGTCTGGAGGAGGATGCTAAATATCAAGTGGAAGGATAAAATTAGGAATGGAAAAGTGCTGAGAAGAGTTGGAGAACAAAGAGCAATGTTGAAAACAATTAACATAAGGAAAAGATTGTTTGATGAGAGATGTCTTGGAAGGCAGTGTAGAGGGAAGAGGTAACAGGGGAAAAAGGACAAAGAGCTATAGTGAGATGAAGAGATTGGCTCGGGCTAGAGACAAGTGGAAGAACACACGGGACCAACTAGTACGTTGTATATTCTTCAAGTCGATAAAAGCTAAATTTTCATTAAGTCAACTTTTGCACTTATTTTGGATTTTGAGCAAAACTTATCTTCTTTTTTTTGAAAGTCTGAAACACTCACTACAAGATCAATTATATGTGTTCTGTCTATTATCTATGGGTTTGTCTGCATTCTAGCCGTTCCTTTTGTTTTATATAAAAGATGTATTTATATAGTACGTACACACATATAATTCACCCATTTAGAAGTTTTGAATTTTCTGGTCCTTGCTGAAGGAGCTATCAAATTTTGTTTTATGTTATTTCTTGCTATGTGAACTTGCTTTGTATTTCTGAGATATTTTCAAAATGTTACAGTCTCTATAGTACCAATCTCTTGAGGTGTTTATGATACCAATTTTTGGGGGTTTTTGTATTATCCTGTTTGAATTACCAAGAGTAGGTTAAAACAATAAAAAATTTTTGCTTTATTGTCTTTAATGTAGAACAACACATGTATTGCATATCTTGTATTTGGTAAATGTTGAAGAAAGAATTTGAATTGGTGTCGCTCATCAATGGAATTGTGATTTGGTTCTCATCTGGTACCCTGGAAAAAAGGTTTCATCAAGGTATGATTGCATTGTTTAAATGGGAAGGAAACTTACATTAATCTAAGTATTTAGGCATAATACCATAACACTGTAAAGTGAAAGATCGTTGTTTCAACTACTTTATTGTTTCCAATAGATTGTTATTGTCGCGAAACAAACTTAAATTACTATATAAATTTTTAGTTTCTGAGTATTATAGAAATTATAATTGTGGAAGAATCTAATGTTTTCAAAAAAATGTTTCCAAACAAACTGTTTTTTGTTACGAAAAAACAAAAATTACGTTATGTAAATTCTACAGAAAACCCTTACTTGATTTTATATCTATATCAAAAGTAAACTCCAAAATGTTATTTTAAAGAAGAAAAACTTTTTAAGAAATTTAATGGGGGGCGTTTGTAAATTGAAAACAAAAGTTTTCACAGAGATCCAAAGAGATTTCGGGACACAAAATCAAAGATCTCTCCATGCGTTGACTTTGACGGGCACGTTCTCTTTGCGCGTATACATGTTACAATTATGTTGAAATTTAATCATTCGTGTAGCGATTATTTCACGCTTGGCGATCACAGACAGCGACGCTAGGAATGTCCGCGCCAGAGTTAGGATTAATACAATGTAAATTGTTGACGATTTTCTAGAATGAAACCATATGATCAAAAGCGATCCTGTCTGATTACATAACATATGTAAAATTCTATTTTATGAATGGAGTTTGAAAAAATATTTTTCCTCGTGACAAAAAAATTACTAGAGCTTGTAACACCCTGTACGCTAACATAATCGATCATGCGTAAAAATCTAAAATGTTTGTAATGTGGCCTTAACATTCTACCTACATAGGGATGTGAGTTACGAATTTTAGTTCAAAGAAGACCGCGTATTGGATATATAACATGCACAATGCAACTTTGTATATTAATATATGAAATTTGCACGGTTCGATTCACTCGGTACTTGAATTTATAAATATTGTCTGGTATACACTTTAGAGACTCTGAAAAAGTCCTCTCTTCGGTTCTTTTAAGTATTCAATCTTCTATTTTCCCGTCGTAATTAAAATTTTCAATCCAATAATGGAACTCTTTATATTTGTAGTAAAAGATTCTAAAGCTCTTATTTGGACCTATAAATAAATAAATAATAATGACGATAAGTTAAATAACGTTAAAAAACTTGGAAGTGATTTTAAAGATTTGATTGGTTCTAAAAAATAAAATTACTTTACAATAAACGAGGACAGGAATTTTTCGGTTAACATCAAAGCATAACTTAGAAAAAATTAAAGAAAACCACAAACCAATGTCATATATTACTGTGGAAACACGCTAAAGTCTGCAATAGTTTGTATATTTTGGTTGAGGTTTTGCGGGTCGTTCATTCTTTGTGAAATATAAACACGATCTGGCTCGTGCCAAGCTTTTCTTTTTCTTAAAAAAGTGTTGTTATATTTTGTTTTAATACAAACACAGCAACTCTTTTAAACTTGATTTTAACATATCTTCAGTAGTACTAATTTGTTCTGGTGAATGTAATAAGTAGATTCTCCAGTTACGATGATATAAACCACATGTCAAATTAGAATTTCTTAATCATTCTTCTTTTAAGTATTAATGATGATTATGTGGTTTGATTAGAAAAAGATATTTTATTGTATTTGAAAAGACAATTTATAATCGTTTTATTCTTATTAATATTTTACTTACTTGCTAGAAATGAAATAATTCATCCAAAGAATAATTTTAATTTTGTTCTATGTGCTTGCAACAGTTCTTGATTTAAAACAAGATCGAATTTCGAGATCTTTTTTAATCTAATAAGTAAAGATTAGAAAAATAGTATAAGAATTTGATAACAAAAGAATGTTAAAATTCGAATTTTATGAATTATAAGAACATCACACAAGAATTTAGCAGTAACGCAACATTTAGAGAAAAAGAATACTGAAAAAGAAAAAGAATATTCACTGAGTGAAAAAGAATATTCATTCTTTGAAAAGAGTTCAGTTGCTACTTGATTTTTTCTTTACGTAAATATTCATTTTGTTCCAGTATCATTTATTGTCAGAGCAGATAGTTATAAAATGCTATACAACAGTGGCGGCTATTGGGGTGAAGCAAGTGAAGCGCCGATTCACCCATTTTTTCTTTCAATAATTTCTAATATTTAATTATTTAAGTAATTTCGTTTCTTAGTGTAAAATAATAAAATTTCGAATAAAATTAGTCACGAGAGCAATGCAATTAGCATGAGGTACTCAAAACACAATATCACAGGCGCTCTACCTGTCCCTGTTATGGACCAAAACGAACGCAAAGCATAAGAACACTTGCACTAAGTTTAACATTGAGTTGAAGAGATATGAAAATTCTAGGCGAACGTTTCAACAAGAAAGACGCGTTGCCATGGCAACAGACTTCCTACGCGGTCGTATGCAGTACAAACACCGCCGATATTGGCCGAGCCAGAAGCGTTTTTAAAGAAAACGAACAGCGATTCACTATAAGTACACAGTATAAAAACTTCATAATTTGAAACAAACATATTCCAGTATACTACGGACATGCAAAGACTGAAAAACAAATTAAACCTTATATATTCTGATCAGCAATATAGAAGCAAGAACCTCCAGGAAGTAATGCTTTTGTTGCACGTCAATAAAGAAATATTTAAAGAAGCTCATAAATTGTTTTGTCTGATTCTTACCATACCACCAACAAGTTCGTCAGTAGAAAGAAGTTTCTCGCGCATGAAAAGAATCAAATCATACTTGCGCAATTCAATGGAGCAGGAAAGAATTTTACATTTAGGAAGAATATCTATTGAAAAAGGACTCAACCATTTTATGATGATGTCATCAACAAGTTTTGCTGCCTTGAAAGATCGAAGAATAAATCTGTCTACAAAAGGTTAAATTTTTCATTGTTGTAGGTATTTTACTGATTTTGGGATGAGACAAGCACCTTTTATCTTGTTAAATTTTTGTTCATTTTTAAGATTTCAATGCAAAACGCTTCACCTGTTTTGAAACTCACGAGCCGCCACTGCAATACAATTTTTATATTTTTATTCACACACTGAGAACTTTGTGTGGATTGTGGTCCTCAACTTTTAGTTGATCTTTCAGAATTTATTTTTGATTTGTCTACGCATCTTTTGTGAAGTCCCATTTTTGCGTTCATCTGCTGTTGGTTACTTCAACAATTTAAATTGTTCTGTGACTTCTTTCTTATTGCTCGTTGTGTTAAAGACCGTTTTCTCTTTAAAATAAACATCCACAAATGTGATGGTATGAAGGGGGCCGAAATGGACTGTGTAGATCTGGGACTCAGATCCGAAGATAGGTGACTGAAGTCAGAAACAATATATTATTGGTAACAAGCTATCTGAACTTGCTTTACATTTTAATCTATCTATACCCTAGAAAGACCTGATTCTACTGTTAGAATAAATCAGTAAATGAGTGGATTAGTTTTTAATCTTGTCAGGTACAGCAGAAATCTGAAATTTTGTTTCCTTTTCTGATTTTTGGAAAAGCTCCATATTATAAGAAGCAAACCTCTGAGTTTCACGCAAACCAGTAAGGTTCAAATTTGAAACTCATTTTCAAGCTATAAAACACGATTTATGAATAAAAAGGATCTTCCAGAACATAGATCAACATTAAAATAACTAGAATAACACTAGTCTATACAAGTAGAAACTTACTTTAATTTATTCCTCGTAACAGTTTCAATTTCAAAAAATTCTATTATATTTCTGAATAAAACTTGTTTACAAAAATTTTTAATTTACTGACACTTTAGAATTCAACTGTTTTAAATTTTTTGATATTTAAAAGCCTGAAGGGTTCACTTCTACGATAAAATGCAAATAAATGTATAGTGTTTTGAGTCCGCACTATAATTTTATCACACGGTGTTCCAGTTGTTCTGGGATTATTATCCTTGAACTTTCAATTTAGATATGTAATTTGCGTAGGTTATTTATGGTCGAGTTAAGACATACTGAGATCTATCAGATACCATCTATTATTTCTTTAAAATTCTTATTACAAGAATATTATTTTTGCGGTTCACGTTTGATATAATACCATTTTCTGGTATTACATTTGTTTATTTATATTTTGAAACTTATTAACTAAATCTCTGCCTTGTATGTACAGGTATATATAATTTTTAAGTGTTAAATAGTTTTGTGTTTTGTGGGAGTGTAATGTATTATTATACCCCGTACATTCTCCTCACCATTGCACGATATGATTGCAACAAAAGACTGCACCTGCAGTGACACCAACTCGCAAGAGATACTGCAATCACAGAGTGGTATCGCGAGCTCGCCACTGTCACGAATAACTAAAGCGTATTCATGTTATTATGGCATTCATGATGGCTACTTGGAATTTGAAAACCATTTCGTGTATCTTGTTGTCTGTATCATTTTCTCCTCTATTATGTGTTGGTGAATATGTGAGGGAAATTATCTGTTTTTCTAAATTTCTTTCCTGAATACAAATCAAAGATTGAAACAATTTACACCTTTGTTTTATATTAGTTACTAACAATTCGTAATTAAATCCCACGTTGTCGTTTTTTTTGTTTTTGTTTTATATTAATTAATAGATCAAACAAGATTATTTTGTTTTTTTTTGAAAAATAGAAATTTAATAAGCCGTATAGTTTATTTTCCATGTTTTTCATCCAAGAAGCCTCAAAGCTCTTCAAGAAGTGTCGCTTAAGAAATACTCATTTGGTCACATAAATAGCAATCAAAGTAATGGTTTACAAGAATTGACAACTTGATAAAATTTGTTTACAGGAGCTTATTTTTTAGTTAAACATTTTTTTTGATGAAACAAACATGTCGTTTTTCAGTAGGAACGAAGCAAAATATGACATATACATTTGCTCTAAATGGAAAATCAAGCTCAAGAACCATCTTGGAAAAAGTAGGTACATATAGCTTAGAATGTCACAGAAAATGATCGAGAAAAGGTATTATTTTATTGCGTTAATCAATACAATCTTCTTAGCTTGAAACGAAATGTTTTTCTAAAAGATAAGAAGCTTTGCCCTAAAAAATTGTTAGATTCGTCTATAAACCAGATTTGCCAAGTCATGCCTTTTTTCGGGCTTAGTAAATACCACCATGTTCTGCCTCAGTACTGCTAGATGTTGTTAAGCACTCTCGATCTTACACCATGCTATCAAGTTTTGATCAAATCTAATTTATGGATCTTTTATTTGTGGCAGTAGGTCTACAAAATCTTGGCAGGGCTAAAGACAGTAGTGCTGTATAGGACCTGATAGTACTTGACAGGAAGCACTGCTAAATTTATTTTAGTTATAAAAAAGCCTTTTCTTAAGTCCTGCTAAGTACTGATTAAGTCCTACCAAGGTTTCGTAAGAGTGAGAGAAATTCTGACGGTCGAGAAGCTTTTTACAGAAAAACAATATGAAGCTGTATAGTCATCGCCTGTTTGCTTTCCATCTCATCTGCCTTTTCTGCAGAATCTGGCAAACTTTGTACTACTTGTTTAAGTCAAAATGTCAAGCCTACTTGGTCTCGATACCAGATCATCATACGAGAACGTAAATCAGCCATTTCTGATGACACAGGTGATGTCGAGACCATTTCTACACGTGCTATACTTCCATTTTGGAGTGCAAAACCATTTAGGTAATCCGGAAAAAGTTAATAGCAAAAATTCCAAAAAAATCTATTTAGTTTTTCTTAGCTTGCTTTGTTTCTAATATGTTTGGTCAACTGGGTACTCATTCATTTTTTTGAAATTTTAGATTATTTAGCTTTGCTTAGGCCACATTGATAAAAACGAAATTTGAAGTTTTTTCCTTACGTAACCTCTTTTTGCCTTGTTTTGATTTTTTGGTTTCATCTAATAGCAACAACAATGTTTTCTAGTTTTGGATTAGATGAATACTAACCATGAAAATGAAATACTACCGTTCCATGATTAGTTACCTAAACGCTATATGTAGTAGATTATAGCTGTGGGATTGTTTTATTGTTTTCTTTTCATATCTAATTATAAGTAAACGTTTACGCAAGTATTTTCTAGGTCAAAAAATAGAAGATTTTTCAAAATTAGCATGTACTGTTAAAAACCCATTTTGCATCTTCAATAGTTGATGTCCTTAATTAACGACGAATAATAGGATTTTTTATCTCGATTTCTATTCGCAAACTACTATAAATAATCTCTTTAATTTTGTGGAAATTTAATGAGGTGAGCAATGTCATTAAACATTTTCTATAATAAATTCTAAAGCGTACCTATTCAATAAAAAAAGAACTTTATGTAATTTGATAATTGATGAATCGACAATTAATGGTTACAGTATAGAATTATAGAAATTCTCCCAACAGTTGTGAGGTCTTTTTAAATATTTTTCGACATTTGTTCAGTTGAATCTGTCTTTGATAAAAAAAGGATGAATAGAAACATAAATTCAAAAGTTATAAAATGCACCTTACAGTCACCCAATGGTCACAGCTGTTAAACGCTATACCACACAATGTTGTAATCGTCGTTTAACGGTGGACAAAATCTTGTCATTCAATGCATCTTTTAAATTGGAAATAAAAAATTGAAAAATAGAATTAAATATGAAAAGGATGAAAAAATTAGCCAAAGAGTTATTTTTATCTTTTTTTCTGTTAGCCTCATTCAGGATTTTTGTCAGTTTCTAATGATAAATATGCTTACAGTTAATTTAGAAATAATTGTCATTATTTTCTTATGTCTAATTTTTTCTTTTGGAAAAAGCCGGCATAACCAAAAAAGGATAATAGCTTTAAAGAGTGAAGTTAGGTGTATAATTCTTAAAATAAACCCCTTTCAAAATAGTAAATTGGTCCTTGAACGATTAACTTTGTAATACTTAATTATTAAGAAATTATCTAGAACTATTATTTAGCTGTTCGTGACTGTAATAATTATCGTTTGTTGCATTTAGACACTTTGTCTAAATTCGAAAAGGCAATTTAAAAAACAATAACAATTTTAAAACAGTAATTTTTAAGAGTTATTCACGTTATCTATTACATTATAAACCGTGATTGTCTACAAATTCTAATTTATTTTTAACCAATGAAAAATACCAACACGGATTGATAATTTGATACAGTAAATAATACAAGATCGTAAGATTTGGGGACCGAGTAGACCCGCCCGCCGTCGTGACACTTCCCAGACAAGTACGCTAACCTATCATTAGATGTTGAAACCAAATTGTGGCGAATTATATATGAGGTCGCTCTCATATAAGCGAGGTCTCTAGCTTTGTTTTGGATGTTTCACCGCGATAATCATTTTAGTTCTCAGGGCCGGCTCGACTATCTTTTTGGGCAAACTCGATGGTAATGAAAATGATTAAAACTCGTTTTCTGCACACGAGATCTATTTATGGATGGATATGTAAGTTCATCTTATGAAACCGTCAAGCTCTTCCGTTTCATACTATAATTTTCGTGTTACCTTTTTTTTTATGTATATTCCAAAAATGTATTTTTACATAATGGGAACTCGAGATGTGTGTATTTATGTGTATTTCGTTTTTTGTTTCTAGTTTAGATTTTTTAATAACTTGCTGTAATTATGTTTTTATAATAAGAGTGTACAAATTTTCTAATTTAATTTTTTTCTTATTGCAACTTTGATTGATCTACTCCATTGTTACTGTTTGTCTATTGTTCTGCTATTATGTTTATCAAAACCATACCATATTGATTCAGATTATATGAATGAAGAATGTATGTTAGACATGGACTTTTAGAAAAAAAACTAAAATTTTTTTCTAGCCATTTCAACAGTTATAATTTGTTTTTTGAGATAGTTTTTGTATTTCATTCTGAATTCTATAGATAGTCTCGAAATAGATTCTGTTTAAGTTTTTTTTCTCTAGTAAACTAGATAGTGCTAATCTTGAGATATTTAAAAAAAATAATGAATTTGGCCTAGGGCAGAAAACTTAAGACTTTTAGGAAACTTCTTTTACATAATACATACATTTCTAAATAACCATGTTTGCGTAAACTGTCGGTTTGTTTATCAATACAACTGTATAGTCATTGACTTGGTGTTGTTGTGCAACCAATAAAGATAAAATATGTATGCATATTGGGTAAGCTTTTATTTGATGTTGTTCATACTATAGTTATTTGAACCACTTCAAAGAATATTTTTGCTTTATCCCTATTTACTTCTTTTTTCCAATACTTTGCTCTTCCCGTGTGTGGTCTTTTCTTCTTTTCCAATAGAAACTTTGATATTTGCTATTTGCTTTGTTTTTGCTTTAGTGTTCTTTATATTATTATTTTGATCTACTATGTCTTCTTCATACAACTTACTGAGTCTTTGTTGTTTTCATCCGTTTTGCACATCAATGCTAAGCGTTTTCCGTCCCGCTTAAAGTTTGTTTGACTTATGGTCAGATATTTATCCACTAGCTTAGACCAATCAGCGGTACACCGAACCATAACATATGAGTGTTTTGCATTTTTAATATTATTATGGTTTTAAAACGATAGAATCAATGTTATCTTCAAGCCAGAAACCACAATTGGTTCAAGTTTTTGAGCACCTAAAAAATGTTCGGTGCTCTACGAGAAGAAAAAATGAAACGAATGCAAAAAATGATAATAGGAATTGGAAATCAAACACAATTGATGACTTAAAACATTATTTTTTAGTGGGTATTAAAATGGTACTTCCTTAGGTTATATAAATGATTTTTATTTCATTACCGGTTTCGATGGTTAACCATCATCTTCAGGTGAAAATTGTCAGATTAATACTAAAGGTTGAAGTAAATTTCATTTTTAACTGTATTATTTATAATTACGTATATTATATTATCTGTTTGATTATTTTTTATGAATTAATTAAGAGATTCTGTACTGAATGTAAAAAGATGATCAAACAAGTTATCTCAAACAAAGAAAAACAGAATCTCTTAATGAATTCTTAAAAAATAATCAAATAGATAATATAATATATGTAATTATAAATAATACAGTTAAAAAATGAAATTAACTTCAATCTTTAGTATTAATCTGACAATTTTCACCTGAAGATGATGGTTAACCATCGAAACCGGTAGTGAAATAAAAATCATTTATATAACTTAAGGAAGTACCATTTTAATACCCAATAATATACCTTACGCGATGGATCTTTATCACATTATTTTTTATGTTGCCCTCTTGCATATTATATATAAAAGATCTTGCATATTATATATAAAAGATATACAAATATAATAAATTCGTTATTCTTTGTATTTTATTGTCATTTTGTAAATCTTAACTATTTCAGATTATAATAAAAGAGTGAAATAAAAAAAAGGTTAGCCTTAATTTTTAGCAGTTATATATTTTTTCTTTTTTTAAATGTTTAAACCACAAATCAAATTTTCGAGTATAACAGAAACTATTGTAAATTGCACTAATTGTAGCTTTTGGAACTAATGTCCACCTGTCAAATATAGTTGGGTCTCACCAGGTATAAACTTCTTAAACCCTAAGGATAGGTTTCTTCGTGAGATAACATATTTTATATAATTATATTTTTAGAATTTATCATAGTGCACATTAAGTTCTGATGATATGCTCCTTTCTCTTGTTATATCTGAATTATTTTGTGACAGTGGAAATTTCTCCTGCATTAACTGAAGGGTCTTTTTGGTTATGCGTTCCGGTTCCGGTTCCAGTTTAAGCTTTTATAATCGCGTCTCTTGGCGATATGTGTGGAGTTGGAGTTTATAAATTAATAGTTGCTAAATCCCCAAAGCAGTTAAAACAACCCTTATCATAAAGTTATATTACTTCAAGTATATTTGTTTAATTTTTCTAAGTTATTTTTTGTTACATTTTTTGAGTCGTCCACATCTAAAATAGGCCTCTTTATAAAATGAAATTAAGAGAGAACAATGCGTTTATAATTTTATTTTAAGAACTTTAAAAACCTAGTAATATTTAATTAAAATATCTCTGCGGGTTGCTTGGGACAATGTTTTGTTGTTATTATGTCCGGGGCCGCTGTTTCAAGTCGCCACAGGGGTCGCAGCTGTTGTCCGTCGAAATTCAGTCATTTTCCATTTTAGTCCAGGATAATTTCATCCTTTTAGAAAAATTAACAAATTGTTACTCTTAATATATACAACAGCATATTAATCAATGATTCATTTTATTTTCTCCTTCTTAGTTGTCCCCGAAAGAAAACATTTTTTTAATTTAAATTGATTTACAGATATGGATAATTTAAAATAAAAGCAGTGACAAAGTAATGATAGATAAAAACCGCAATATAATTCAAAATAATACTTATAGAACAAGATTCAATTAAAGGCTACTTTTATACCGCCTTACGTAACTCACACAATAATTAAAGTAATTATTAAACCAAGTGACGCAATCTAGTCATTTTTTGCTTTGTCCCAGCATTCAGAATCACCGCCTTCAGGCAACGTGGAATACAAAATTAATTACATACGACGACTCGCCGTATCTAAAATGATGTGATTTCGAATAATAGGACGAATGACAATGTTGAATTATTTTGTTTTTAATTAATCAATATACACTAATCAGTTGCTTATACATGTTAAAACTACTACAAATCTAAAGTTGTAACACAATTAATTTTTTGATGTGTGTATAGATATGCAAAATATTTTTTTTGTATTCTTCAATTATTAGTTACAGTGGCGTAGTTAGAATTGAAAACTAACACAAATAAACAAATAATAAACCAACAATATAAAATAAAACTTTAAAATGCAAAAAGAAATTATTAATTTATTAAAGTAATTACGATCTTAATTAGTACAGTAGAAGCTCGGTTATCTGACTCCCGATTATTACTAGTTAATAATAATAGTAATAAAATCTTTTTATATTTACTGAGAAGGCTTCAACAATTTCTTTAAAACACTTCTTCTAAAAAAAAGCTTCATTCACTTATAAGTACTGCTAAAGGTCAACAGTCGTCTGAATCTATCGTGTGGTTTACCAAGCGGAAATTCTTCCATAGTAAAGTATAGCTTGATCATTTAGAATATAATTTGAGACCTATTGTACAAGACTGAGAAATGTTTGCAAAATCTACCCATTAAAAAAGATCTTCGTGTTATCTAGAAACATAGATCTACCTTTCTGGCATTTTGCATTTAGTTTCTGATCCCTTGGGGATACCATTATAATATTATCAATATGGTTATTTTTGATAACGCATAATCTACTAACATTATATTTAGATTTTGACCTTGCCTATAAGCAAAGGGAACATGAGCATTTTGATAATACCAAAAAAAATGCTTTTTAGATTATCTTTTTAATTACTTAATACAACTCTTCAATGCCAAATAAAATTAGTAATGGGAAGAACATTCCTATGATAGGAAATTGTGAACTAAAACAATTTGAAACAAACTTCTATATTTTGTTATGGAGACTCGTCAATGAATACTACTATTTATAGAACTCAAAGAACTTTTTAGTCTTAAAATCCTAAAATTGGAAGTTGTAAATGCTTTTGCACATGAGCCCTGAGCCCTAAATAAAATGATTGGGCGAAAGCAATACTTTAAATCTTACCTAGAGATTCTAAGAAGTATGAGATATACAGCATCCGGCAGCAATCTGTTTGCAATTTTTTTCGCAAGTTTTCCATAAAACCTAAGATGTCACCAAATCTTGAAACTTCTAGACATGTTAGAAACAGACATTATTTTGTATGGTTCATTTATATCAAAAGCGGACAACATTTCGATTTTATAGAAATTTTTCTTGAAACTGTATTGGATTGTCATGTGCAATAATGAGACGAGCAACTCTATTGAGATCTTTCGGCTTCTAGGCAAGCTGTATTGTAAATGGATGATAATGTAGGTATGCGTCTGAGACTCCAATTTAAAATTGGGCCGTAGAACGTACTGGACTTCACTGAACTGATTCTCTTACTCGTTCAATATTTTCTGGCGTACTAATTCTTCAAATTTTGATGCAACGCTTCCTCTTTTCAAAATCTCTTACTCATTTTAAAAGCGTCTTCCTCGTTGAAATATGTCTGCGGAACGGCACACTGAATTCATGCCGAAAACGTCTCGGTATTTGTACAACAGTCGCTTTTTATTGAAAAACACGTATTGGCTTATTGCCCAGTCAATCTTGTTGCTGGACTTTTTATAGTAAACTTAAACTACTTCAAGCAAAATTAAATAAATTGAGTTTACCTCAATAGTAAAATGGTCAATTTTGAGTCTCAGATTACAATTAAAGACACGTACAAGAATCAATCAGGTTAACTAAAATAAATGCTCAGGAGAGATAAAAAATATTTTAAACATTTCATAAAAGTACATTATAGCAGGCAACCAACAATAACCCTTGTAAGCTCAGAAACTAACGTAAACATCTGGTTTCATTCTAATGAACTTTACTGGTTCAACAAAAACTATCACAACTTTATTTTAATTTTACTACGCCAGTTTTGGTCTTCTTATCCATTTCACATAATTTTGATATTGGGTTTTTGGGCGTTTTACCATCCTAATACCCGGTATTTTGGCTTGGGAATTTAATATCACCGCTTTTTTCTAAAAATTAAAAACTTGGAACTACAGGGTTATAAAAAGTTCCAGATTCCAGGCTCGAACCTACTTTGGCCTGGTATAGCTTCGATCTCCATTTACACTATGCAAAGTGTGCTAGTTTAGAAAGAACTGAGACCATGAATCAAGCTTGTCTTTCAAATAAATTTGAGTTGGGAATTAATTGGTTTTTTCTGTTTGAACCAACAATTTTCACTACCATAAAAATGTTCAGTAGAAACCGATGATAATTGAAGGGTGCTCTACTGTCTTGTTGAAGACACCTAAGATGGTTTGAATTTGAAATGTATTTTATATCTGTGATTTGAAATTTGGATTGATTCTTCCTTCACCAGTTGTTTCTCTCTGAATTGAGCATTAAGTGCATAATTTAATTATTATATGTCAAGTAGATGGTAGATAGCTTTCAAAAGTTTTACGGATCAAATAAACTTTTTTGAAAATGACTTTGCCCAAAAATTCACTTGTCTTTCTTTTAGGCCGAAAATTGTAGAATCACTTCTATTGCCGGTTTGGCTTTACATAGGTTTTAGAGTTAACGTTCTTCTTGCTTTCTTCAAGACCAAGACAAGTTTATCTACGAACCAGAACTTCTTCATTATGCAAATCTTTAAATCGACTCATACTCAATGTTTTTAATTTGTTGAACCCCAAGCAACCACAACTGGCGTTATCCAGTGTTGTATTATTATAAGAAGAAAGCTTAAGCTATAGGTTTTAGGTTGAGGTTAGGTGTTGTGTGAAACTTTATCTTCACAGACGTCTGATTTTCTGAAACGTGGTTTTTGGGAAAATCATTGTTGATCAGTAGTAAAAATGGATGACTTTTTAAATGAAAAGTAACATGGTGTTAGAGGAGAGCCCGAAGGCTCCAATCTTCTCATGACTACGCCTCTGATTAAACAAAATACATGATAACTTTCAATCCTTGAAGAAAACTATTGTCATTGTTTGTAAAGTTGTAGGCGTAGTGGGAGTTCTTTTTTCTTTTTTAATTTGTAAGAGATGATGGAAGTGGATTAGGAAGTAGTTAATACAAAATTGCCGAAAGTAGTGTGCGAGGTCATTCAAGATTATTAGGATCATGGATCAGAGAAGGCCAATGTTGGCAAAATTCTTTATTATTAGCGTTATTATTATTATTCCCAGCATTAATTTACAGAAACGTTTTCTACAGATCGTGATCTCAAATATACATAAAACAAATCTCTTTTATTTAAATAGTGAAAGTTAAAAACTACAACTTTTATCAAGTCGGATTTGTATTAGGAAGTTTCCAACCGATAATAGTTCTTTACTTCACTAAATCGTCGAAGCTTATCTTTCTTCGTAGGGGAAACATTTTGCTGGTCTTTTATTGTCGCGGAGGGTGTTTTTTATCTGGCTACTTCGTCGTTTACGTTGACATCCACTTGTTGAATGTTCCGATTTATAAAACTTCCCGTAGGCGTTAAAAAAACTGCGTAAAGGAATGAAAATGAAAATACTCGTATAACTTTAATGTCCTTCTCCGAAATGACTATGTGATTAATCTTCAGTGTGAGAATACTTTCGATAATTAGTTTTCTCGTACGAGCCTTGAACTGTCAATCAGAAAAATTGTGAAGAAGATTATTTTTAATTTTGTGACTTTAATAATAATTAGATAAAATTGTTATTATTTGTGTGACTAGATTTTTCTTAAGCAACCATTCAAAAGCGCTAACCTTGTATTCTTTTACACTACTACAAAAGCTATCTAATTATGTTTTCTTTACAGGTAAGTCCTTTGTCTTTCTACGTGACATTGGCAAGGTTACACAAGGTTATTCGATGGTCCCGGTGAGTTTGTCATGTCGTATTTTGATTATTATTATTGATATCGATTCATATCCTGCTGCATGTAGTCATGATCACTTGCCTCCTCAAGGCGATTGCTTCTTTATTGCAATAAATAAACACGGAGTTAAAAAAACTTCATTCATGATGTTGAATTCTTATAATTAGAAAACAAAATTGAAAGTGAAAAACACGAATCGGTACCCACTTTTGCGATTTTGTTTAGTAGAATTTAAAGTGATTCTGGTTGCAATTTGACAGCAAATAGGATTGTCTTCTGTAAATGCGCCTCAGGATGACATTAGCCTGTCTCGATCGCGGAACAAAGGCCGCCCTGTCACTAAGTAATGTATGCTAACGCGCTTACGCTCGTGGCACTCAACACTTTATGACGCTCTTACGGAATTTGTAAATTCGAGAACCCATTACATTATCGAAAATTATTGTTAGGACATTTATCTTCCCGTTATAGAGGGCTGGCTCGACATGCCCCTCGGCAAGTACCGCGAAACGCCGTGATCGATAGATAAAACAGCATTAACGTGGTGTATATTCTACTACCTAGAATGTTCTTGGGATATACGTATATAACTTCGATAATCGGGCAAAGAGGAAAGCGGTCTGGAGATCCAGATCCAGATCCATCCATATTCGACATGCGGTGTTTGAAAGTGCAACCATGCGCCACCGTTACTGTCAGTAAAGCGCCCCATATCGCGCTTTCATGAATAATTCCTCGCATATTTACAAGCCTGTCAAGTAGTCCTTTGTCATGCAAAACGCTGTCGCAACGTCATTTTCACATCATGTAACGCGAAACGGAAAAATATTGGGTCGCTTTAGCTTGACTACTTTGAGTGTGCACAAATTAAATGCAAATTTAATAAACGCTTTATCCGCGGGACGATATGATGTAATGCTAGAAGAGAGCATCCATGATACGGACGAATGGACATGGACTTCTCTAATAGGTAGCTTATAATAAAACGGCTGTAACATGTGTTTCCGCGTTTCGTATTATAGGTGGTAGTGAGTGACCGACCGCTGTTGGCTCTCTCAAGCACGCGTTCATCAAAAGTTTGAAGCTGTAATTAGTTTTTAAAATCTGCAAATTTTTTTGTGAGACTGCGGTTTTTAATTAAGCTTGCCTCGATTTTTATATTCGGAAGATGTTTTTCAACCGGAAAAATGTTCAGTTCATTTGATATTTGTAAGCATTCATTTCAGTTCGTTTATTTTCTTGTCCGTTTCTTCAAGGAGATTCTGATGAAAAAGCGTTGATTGGAATTGGAAATTGAAAATACACACGGTTTTAATAAAATTTAACCAATGAGTTATTTATAATCTTTAAGTCACTTAGATATATCTAGATGTGTCTTTGTGTTTAGATTTTTTATCATAAAAATATTCTGTGGGGAATAAAATGTTAAATTGAAGTGTGTTTCCTGATTTTAACGATTTTAAAAAGGAGGTCGGGGAAAAAATTAAATTCCATTTTCCACCAGCAACCACCTAAACATCGACCTAATTTGATTTAAAAAATCCAGAAAAAATCCCCTTCTTTACGGCACACGTGTACGCGTATGCTGGACACAAGCACGGAGGAATACGTTATTGAATCGATTCGCAGGGAGTAGCAAAGTGGATAAACAGAATTGCCCCCGAACTTTTATAATTTCGCGAGGCAAGCGGGCGGCCGTAGCATATTGAATCAACCACGTCCGTGTCTACCCGACTGACTCATTAAGCGGGGGTTCCTGTTATATCAATTATGAATCCATATATTCATTCACGGGCTAAGATCAATCGATGAAATTTCCCCCTTGCAGAATTTTCTTCGAATATCTGGACCTTTACCTTAATTTATGCTAGGATGATCCTAATCCGTTGTTAGGGAAAACAAACCTCGGATTGATTTTCGAATTTCGAAGTCTGTAACATCCACTGTTATTATTGAGACCCTCTTGGGAATGATGATACACCATATTTTGATGGCCTTAGTGTTGCAAGTTGCGTCATCATTCTTATTGAGCACAAGGATAACTACAAAACACAAATTGATGCATCTATATGCTTTGTTGATTTGATGCTATTGTATGGTGAAGATCACCCTCCGGTACTTAAAAGACTCTTGGACATAAATTTATCATTCATTCTTGAATTCATTTACTTTTTTTAACCGAAGAATGTTTTTGCGAAAAATCCTTGAAAGAATACCCATTTTTAAGTGAAAGTTGCGTATAATTTTCTATCGTAATTGTTGAAGCAACGTTTTGGAATATTTGAATGCATGACTAAGTAACAAATGATGAAGAGTTAATTTTGACTTTGCAACTAGCCTAAGAAATAATTTGTTAAAAAGTTAAATAGCTAATTAGAAGTTTTATCGTGTTCGACTAAAGTCGAAAAGACGTTGGATTGGCAACTTTTTGGGCTCATTGTTCAAGATTTCTAATTCTATGTTAAACATAAAACGATCTCACGTCAGAGATAATTTTTGTCTATTTCGGATTTCACATTTTTACTCTGAAAATATGTACGTTTGGAAAAATCTTTGACGTTAAACGCGTTATATCTTTACAGATGCATGATGATCTCACTTTGGACTTGATTTCTCTAAGTATGTACTATCGCGCCAAAAAAAACCGGGGCACACTTGTCTGACGATACGTCGGTTATAACAAAATTTCTCTTTTTTTCATCAGGCTTTAAGGTGAATTTGACAGTTCAATTAATAAGGTACTTACTTACATAATAGTTTTACTTAAACTGAAAGACAGATTTACAAAGCGTAACTTTAAAACCTGTGTGGTGCCCCGTTTTTTTTGCCGTGATAGTACATACACGTAAGTCCATTTAATTTTAGGTTTGACCTAAAATCTAATATTTCTCAATCTTGTTCATAAATCAAAAACACAATTTCTTTGTTTCGATTTTTCTAATAAATGAAGCATGAAGTTGTCTTAAAGATTGCCAAAATGAACAATACTAATACTGAGGCAGGTAACCTGAAAACTTTTTGGGTTTTTGGTTGTTAAGCTATAGATTGTTTCCCTTCTGAACAAATTTAAAGGAACCTATACCTTTTTTAACCTATCCATTTTCAATTCTCAATTTGCAGACAGAGTTTGTGCTAAAAAACTTCTTAGAAATCAAAGCGTACGCTGTGCAAGCGTAATTTCCATTTTCAATCGATTTTTGCTTTACTGACCATAAAATATTTCTTGGTCAAAAGATAAGACACATATTTTTGCCAATTTAGCACAGTACCATTATTGCACTGTGTCAATTTGAACTTGTGCTATATTATCGTAGGTATTATTATGAGCATAATCCACGACATGAAGCTTTTAATGTTCCTGACGAAAAAGACATCATTATTTTCTCTCACAATCAATCTGTATAGCCTTATAATCAAGACGAACATCTTTTTGAGAGATTTTATTAATCAAAGAATACATTGTCCATCCTTAAATGCCAATTTTTCTTATTTTGTTGTTTGTGAGCATAAGATTTTTATTTAAAACAAGATTCTGGGCTGCCATCATCGTTGAATTCAAAATCAAGGTAACAGAACTATTGTGAGTTTGATCAGTGATAAAAGATCGAAAGCGATATTTCAATCAAGGCCAAACTAGTTTCTGGTAATAACTAAAACTCCAATTTCGATATATCAATTTAAAATGTCCACATTACTCATTTTATTTCTTTTTGTGCCTCCAATTAGAACCCTACACGGGCCAAAATTCCCAGGACCCGGTCCGGCCTGACTAAAAGTGAAGAAACCTGGAAGACTTAAACGACTTGAGACACCCAAATGACCTGGCAGGTCTGATAGAGTCGACGGAGGCACAGAAAGCACGATAGATTTTCAAACTGAGACCCGGCACTACCTAAACAGGCTTCTACGGTACAGTACGAAACTCCACGGCTTTGTTTCAATACAAAACTAATGACCCCTCCAGTCGGTACAAAGATCGTTTGTCTGACTCAGTAAGAAAAATTTTTCGACCGGTGCAGCATGAAAATCCTACTCTTCAGTCCAGTTGAAAATAATGCTTGTCCGGGTCAGTACGAAAATATCGCCTCTCCGAGTCAGTACAAGCATCTCCGGTGCGATTCAGATTGATCTCGATCCGGTTCGCTACGGATCCAACAGGGCCGAAAAGCGCCCGACAGGCTTAAACAGCCCGACAAGCCCAAACAGACGGCTCGAGAGGCCCGGCAGCGCGTGCAGACCTCTACCTCCAATCGTCCTAGAAACCAATAAAATGGGTAACTTTAACGTTTTGAAGGAATATATCAAAAGATAAAGAGGCGCATTTTGCATATAATTTAGTAATAACATTCTTGTAGGAAGGTCATCGGTTTAGAAATCCATTTTTAATGGCATTACAGGTAGAACATTCGTGTGAAGTTTTACTTTTATCTCATCTAAGCATTTACTAGTTGATAGTCTACCATGATAGAACCATTCACATCATTTTTTTTTACAATTTCAGAAATTTTTCCTTCCATCTGTTCCTCAAATAACTTCTCGAAAGTAAGCGTAACTATTTAATGATCTAAAGTAGTTCCTAACAAAGTTTTTTCTTGGCAAATCTCAAAATTTTGAACACAGCTCAATTGTACTTCCAGTAGGTACACTATTCGAATTTGATTGTTCTGAATGTTTGTTTTAATTAAAGTTGTTTACTTACTCATGTTATTCAAGTAAGCTTTGTACTCAGTAACAAATCATGTCCATGGTGTATCTTTCTATTGAAACAGAAAACAATTCCAAAAAATATGTTATTCGTATTGTTGATGAAATCTTCTGTTACTTCATCTCCGTTGCAGATATATTTGGCTTTGAAAGAATTATAGAATTTATGTTTTTAACGAATATCTGAGAAAGAAAAAACAGTCATAAATTGATATTCTAGACAATTGTTTGGTCGATCCTTTCTCTGTTTTTGTTTTGGCAAAATTCCAATGCTGGGTTGCGAATGTTTGATAATTCTATAGAGTTGTTGACATGGTCACTTTTACTGCTGTCTTTCTAGTTTCCAGGCTTGAGATGTATTTAAGAATGTATTTATACGAAGAAAATGCATATTAACGATAGTGGTTGCTTGTGATGCAAAAACTGTAAGGGTTGCAGCTTTTGCTTTTGGGCAAACCAAAAGAGTGCCATTAAGTTACATGTTGGAAAAAATCGTAACTAAAAAGTTTTGCCATTTCTACTTTTCTAATATAAATTTATGGAATATCCAAATTCGACAGATTTTCGTTTCTATTATTCGTTTGGGTAGGCATATCGTTAGATGCCTAAAGACAGCAATTTAGCCATTGATGTGATACAGATTAACTAGAGTATTGTTTAGTTCTCTGCTCCCTGGATTCTTCTATAGTAAAGTATTATTTTTGACTTGAGTGAATTTGGTTTTTCCTTTTAGTAAAATTATGACTGTAGGCATTGAAGTAATTTGCTGAAGTCTCGGGCTTTGCTTATATTTCTATTAATGGCAGCACTCCGTTTCTTGTTAGCTTTTGCATTCTTTCGAAATCCCGATAATTGCGTAGGGCACAGAAAGTGACTCATTTTCTTCAGAAGACTCAAATTTCATGAAGCTTCGATTTGTTCTGAATCTTATCTGAACCATTACAAGCTGCTTGCTCCATTTTTCACTATCTTAAGTTAAATGAAATGTTATCAGGAAGAATATTAGAACAAATTTAACTTGAAATTAGAAGAAAAAAGAACTTTACATATGAACCATCAAAATAATTGAGAATTGTTCAGTGTTAAATTTATGCTGATGATTTGTTTGGTTCACAATTGTAGTGGTATGGTATGGTAAGATGATTTCGATTCTCGTTTCCGACTTTCCTAACTAATTTTGCAATTCTTGGCAATGTTTAGACTATTGAACAAAACTCGAAAATTATTTAGATCTTGAGTTAGTTTGAAAAATTTCTTTCAATCTTGCATCGAACTGCGTATGTAGTTCCTAGAAGTTTATAAGTTCGATTTTCTCATATATCGTTGGTGCATTTCTATATTTATATTGTTGTTAATACATTTTTTCAATTTATAAAATAAAACAAAACGCAAGGACTCCCATTTTTCCACTTATGTATATCACTCCCATTTCACACCTTTAACTGGATACAATCCAGACATTTTCACTCCATTTCAATTCACATTTTGTCACTTTTGTGGAATAGCAATGCTTAAATGTGGCACGAAGGGACTATAAAATAGGGGAAGATTTTACTATTACGAGAATATAATTTGAGTTTATACCACGTGGGGAATGACTAATATTCTCTGAAAAATGCTTCGTATCACATTCAGTTTTGCAATTCTTTCTTTATCGAAATTTGTTGTGTTGCAAATTAGAATAAAGTTAAAAAAACTACGCCAGAAATTTAAATGAATGGTACACGTGATGGAAACCCAAAACGTTATACAGCCTCGAAGGCAGATCAGGACTGACATTGCATCCGGCTTGTCCGCTGCAGATGGCGGACATGTCATTTACAGCCAACTATGCGATTGGAAAAACGTAATTATTAGTTTTACATATTATCGTGGTTTTCATTAAAAAAATTCGTATTCTATTAATAGATAAACTTCTGGAAAGTGTTTTATTTAATTAAACTTTCACGAAAAAAAAGCTTGTCGGTTTAGTTTTTTCTCGTTTGAAGATGTAATCCCCACAACTGTGGTTTATAAATAATTTAAAACAACATTTTTATAAAGCTAATATATAAACTCGGAAAAAAGCGGATGATGTGACTTAAATAATTCATGTAAACGATAAGCGGTGATATTAATGGGGCTGTTATTATTATTACAGCAATGACAAAATGGTTATGCTGACACTTCACGCGTCATTAATGTGACATACGATCCTCCCTTTTCCTTTTTATTGTTTATGACTGAAAAGAACGACGTAACGAACAAAAATAGGGAAAATTGTAGATTTGATAAAATAAAATTTCCCCCTGTTTTATAAATTCTAGGTTTTGAATTCGGAGAACAGTGTAGGGATTCACGTCATATAACTATTCAAATGTCATGTTAAGAAAACCGGACAAGAGACAAGTGACAGAAAATATGTGCAAAGCTTGTCACTTAGTTGGAAATGTACACTGCTAAACCGCAGGAATATTCATCCTTCATGCAAGGTCTTTCTCGCTTATTTATTCATATGGGAATTTATTACGCGCTGAATTTACTATTAAATTTTAACTAATCAAACTATAACTTTGTTTTCAAATAAATTGCTTCTTGCTTAAAATCTAGCATAAATATTAAATCGAGTATTGACTAACCACTCAAAGATGTTTAGACAGGAAATTGAAAAATCTTTGAATTTAAAAACGTATTTTACTTATTCTTGTTTCTTTAGGATTGTTATATATTAAATGACGATATAAAATACAAGCTAAAGGGCATTTCCCGCCACAATATGCCTTAATTTGGAATATCTGCGTCGTTATTGACATTACGCCCGTCCCTTCGTACGGTAAGGGTTAATGTTAACCCATTCGCAGTTCGGTTGCCGGCTAATTATTTCGGTCGGAAGATCATAATCCCTCCATATAATGGTTAGTTCCCAACTTATCAAATCTAGCATCATGGCTGCCATTTGTGTACATTAAAGGCAATTTTCTTTGTTATAAAATTTTGACTATTTGACAAAATCGAATCCTCCAGGCGATAAAATTCACTTGGAAAAATAATGAAGCTATTCCAGAAATCTCTTCATTGTTACTACCAATTAGTGACTGATAACGGTAAAATTATTTTTTTAACAAAATCGTGTTGTATTCCACAGATGTTTGTCTTTACGACAATTGAATAAATTTTAATAATAAACAGCAACATGTAACGTACTTTCCTGCCAATTTACATTCTATTAATTTGAATCTTATTTAAAAACAACTTGTTCGAGCAATTGCATCTTTTATTATAAACAATTCTCACACCTGTTATGATGTTCATATAAACCAATTAATTACTTGGACTTTGCAACCTTTTAAGAAGTCTTTCCGCAGCTTTTATTTCTTTTTTTATAGAAGAGCGCAAAATATTTTTTGTTGCACTTGCGTAAAGCAACACACATATTTTATACCTTTGGCGTCCGTCATCCTTCAAAACCACCCATCGAGCTTCGCCCTTCATTACCCTTTTTAAATTAGTTATACTTAAACAGAGATAAGTTTTTGTTCTGTTCCCGTCGAAATCTCGATGCGACTTGCCGTTACTGAGATATGGGTATCCACCAAGTAAAAACAAAACACAAACGGCAGTGTCTTAATTGCTTAGATGCCCTTCCCTTACCACTATCAACAAATCAAGTTTCATCTCGGCACCACTATCAAACAAAAAACAAAGAAAAAACAAAATTGGTCGATGGTACCCAAATTGCTTTGAAACCACTTTCCTATCACTATCAACAAACAAAACTCCATCTCTAAATCTGTAGATATAAGGATAGGATAGGATATCTATCAAAAAGAAACAAACGACAACCAGTGATGCCCGGATCATTTAAAAATTTTTTCCTTGTCCATACAAGCAAATCACGTTTCATTTACAAGATATAAACAAGAAATGGGAACGAAAACAAAAGACGCTTGATGGTGCCCGAATAGCTTGAGATTCACTCACTTCACGATTTTAGAAAATCTGTTCTTGAGATATAGAATATCTGCTAAGAAACTGATAGATCGTTTGAAAGTCACTACCAACACGCAAAGTCCTATCTTGAAACAACAACCTGTTCCTAAGATATAGGATATCGGAGACATCCAAGTTAGAATACGAGGTATGTGAGAAAAGTAATGAGACTGATTTCATACTAACCAAAGTTTTTATTTTTTTCAAACAACAATGTTATTTCCTTCAAAGTAGTTCCCTTGGGCAGTTATACACCGGCGGAGTCGTTGTTCCCACTCTTGGTAGCAGCGCTGGAAGTCTTCAACTGGTATGGCTTTTAACTGGTCGGTCACAGTCTTTTGAATGTTCTCCAGAGTTCCAAAATGACGTCCTTTTAGGACATGTTTCAATTTCGGGAAAAGGAAAAAGTCACAAGGACTCAAATCAGGTGAATAGGGGGGGATG
>VTPC01089756.1:1929672-1993713 GCA_011009095.1 Ignelater luminosus | reverse complement strand
TTTTTAATACATATAGTACCCAAATACTAATTCATTCAGAATTCAATAACCACAAATGCACCTTGTTTAAAGATATATTTGAGTATTTCAGATACATGTCATAAACTCTTTTTATGAAAACCGCAAGATTGACTTGTGAATGCAATAAAAACTTTTCTTATAACTTTATAGTATACGTAGTAACTATGAAAACTCCAAGAAACACGAATAAATACCTAGCCATTAATTAGCATAAAATGCTTTTCTGTTCATACACATCTTTAATATTTGTATAAAATTCAGCATGACGAACTAGAGCTTTTAAGTGCAGAGTAAATACCGTGCATAATTGGCTTTAATTATTACTGCATTTCCATGCAGGACAAGGTGCAGTACGATCATAACTAACGAAGTTCCGTTTCAAACGAGAGTCGATGTTAAAATAATTTCTCGAAGTTGTTCATAATTAATAATGACGAATTCTAAAAAGGGTTTATATTTTATACTAATTAAATTTTAAATAATATTACGAGAATTATAAATAAATGTCTTGTTCTGTTAATAGATTCTGTTCCGACAGACTCTCAATTTTTAATACCATCATCATCCTCCTCATCTGCAGATTAATGCAGCTTAAACATAAACCTACATGGCCCTTCACCGCTCCCAGGTTTGTTCACTCAGCCATAGTGCAAACGAATTCAGAACAGAATAAATAGGTAGATTCGCCCACGCTCATGTTCTAACATCTTGTGTAACGACAACAATTAAAATTAACCTTGCAGGTGATATTTTACACCTGTAATAAGGTATTGGCTTTGATTTTGGAAGGATAATTGAATATTTAATTAACTAGTTGGAAGTTTTAACAAAAATAAGTTGAATCTTTCCGTTTATTGCAAACTCGGTACATTATTATAATAAAGTTATAAAAGCAGTAAGTAAAGTTAATGTTTAATGAATAGTAATAGTTCTAACATCGGTAATGTAATATAGGTTAAAAAAAAGAGAAAATGTTCAGGTAGAAAGCGCCATATGCTGCACAGGAAGTAGTAAAGGTAATATTTTATTCTCTTTTGTCATGCTCGAAATTAATTTCGTTAAATATTAATAAATGACACAGAAAATCTTGATAGTGTCGTTACGTTGTAAGAAGGTTTTAACGAGTCCATTATTAATTACACGCAGTTTAATCTTAATTTAGAATCTGTGATTTTGAACACGCTTATTCTAGTTAATATTCCATTTAATATGAGCACTCCCCACGTTATATTATTAGGTTTAATCGAGTTTTTAACATCACTTTTCAAATTAAACCTATAGAACTTCCTTAAAAAATTTCTTTCTTAAAAATGGAGAAAACAAATATTATTTCAGACTTACCCGTAAATACCTGTTATTTAGTCTTAATATACTCTCGACGATATTTCTCACTGCATTGATAATGGTTATATCGAGAAATTCTCTGAGATTCATGTCGTGACCAACGTTTCGTTCATCAGATATTATTCCCGCTCATCCATCAAGCGTTGGGTGTGAACACCCGATGAACAAGATAACAGGAGCACTTTGTAAAAACCTTTGTCTAACTGACCTTTTACATGGGTTTGCAAGAAAAAGTCATTTATCTTAAGTGAGGGTTGAAATTACCTTTGACGGTCGTTATAGTCCCGGCTTAAAATTCGGTCGCTCTTCGCTCAGTCGCCTTTACCTTATCCAGATACCCATCTCACTGTATAAAACAATACAGAACATTACCATGGTTAATTGCGGGTTGTCAAGGTGTCGATTTGTAGACTTAGAGATTTTATCAAAAATAAATATTACGCGTTGAAATTGTACAAAATTGCCCGTCTCGCATTTCGGAAAGCTTTACGAGAAGGGCGATACGGGTTAATTTCGAGGTTATTCCGAAATCGATCTTGATAAATTTGATTGAGAGAGCCTAGTTCCGATTGCATGTTCACGTTTGTTAGCGGAAGCGGAAAACTATGCAGATGGCATTCTAGTAGACACTTTACATGCACACCGCAGGAAACTCCAGTCTGTTTCATGTCCAGTGTTCGCTTTTGTTTTTAAGAAATCGCCGACACTTTCAAATACCTCGTGTTTACTTGTTTCTATTTAATAATACATTATATTTACTAATTGCTTTGTTGTAATCTTCCTAACCTTCGCTTTATTTATTTATAAATTTTAGAAAAATTTCTCTATCTGTATTTATTATAATTAATCTATGTCTACAACAATCATTCGCTAACTTATTAAATGTCTTTATTTATGATTGATGCAATTAGTTTTTATTCTAGAACCAGTTCACTTTTTTTTTATTTAAACTATGAGTGAATTGTAATGGGATTTTTTTATTTTTGTTTTGCAATAAATAACTTGTGAAACAGTTTCATGAAAACTACTCAAATATTTTAGTTTCTGTTTGTGTATTTGTTTTGAATTTTAATACAAAAACTAACTCAATAATTGGATTACAAAACACGTGCTTTTAGTTTCTATTTTATCTGTGTGTATCATTCTTGTAGTGCTGTTTATGTTTTTATTTTTTTATTTTGAAACTCTTGTCTTTTATGCTATTTTTATCATTTTGATTGAATAGAAATAGAAATCTTCTTTTGAAGAACAATTTTAGACAACCACTTTGTGCTTGAGTTAACTGGTAAATTATTGGCTTTATTGATTTGATTTTGAGATCTTCTGTTTTGACCACACATCGAAAACCTTAAAACTGCTACTATTTTTTTCTTTTCTCTAAATTTACTTTCTAAGTACTTTTGGCTTATAGTTTGCTAATATCTTCAAAACAATCATTATCCTAGCGATTCAATAGCAGATTTACTTCCATAAAAGTTAAATCTTCCCGGAGAACGTTTCTCGAAGCTCAATTTTTCAATTCTATCAGCATTGGGAAATTCCACGATCCACGTTATTTGCAAAACGTTATTTTCACTCAGATTAGAAACTAAATACTTAATTAGATCTCAATATCACCAATGAGGACATGAATTTATTTTAAAGCTCATATATCTTTAAAATTTCCACACAAATTAGATGATCAAGGATGTCAGAAGAACTCTGGGATTATCATACTACTTTTGCAATAGTATTGCATTAGGACATAGTCCTAGTGAAATATTTTGCATGTCTTATCCTCTTGTAAGTTCCAGATTCAAATGGCCCAAAGATCTTGGAATTTCATATCATGTTCGTCACTCTGATAAATTTGAAATTTGCAAAAAGGTTAAAAACCGCTCTTCATTGTAATAACAAAATAGTGACCAAACGAAAAATTCCGTACCTAGTTGCTTTATAAACTCCAGGTTCAGCAAATCTAAAATTCGGGTCTATATACATCTATAGGATTGTCCACATTTAGTTTGAATTGACTTTTATTTAGAAATACGCAATTAGTGTACTTACCAAACTCGAACAGACAATTGGTCTATAGGAAACATACATTGAGTCATGCTATAGTTTCCTATAGGCATACAACATAGATTTCTTTTTCCAAACGTACTGGTCAACATAGTTAAATCAGACTTGCAAAAATACAAAAGAACTTAGTCATAAAGGTTAAGCTTCATTCGCAATACCCAAATTAGTAATTAGAATTTATTACACTTAGCCTCAGAACTTTGTAAGCTTCCATAGCAATACAATCATTCAGAATCAAACCAATTTGTAATAATTATACTTAGTATTTAACGTAAAAGCTTGCAAGGTCCAAACTGTTTTGTTAATTTACGTACTAATTGAATCTCTTGACATGCGCATTTTTGTAATTTCTTGCTTTCTTGTTTGTATGGCGCGATGTCGCACGTGTCGCTCGTTCAGTCTTTCATAACCTCTAAAATCCGAAAGCGCTCAAGTAATTCTCAAGTGTTTTAATTTTTTTTTAATCTTGACGTTAGCTACAGAGTCACATGCGTGATATATTTTTTACGAGTTTCATGTCGCTACATAAGAAGACTGCAGCTGCTTCCTATAAATGGCTCATAGAAGGCGCAGTTAAATATTGACTAAGGAGTTTTCAAAGATGTGTAATTATAAGTGTTAATTCTAATTACTAATTTAGGTATTGTAAATGAAGCTTTCGTTTTTAATATTCAATTCTAATTAATCTTTTTCTAATTTTTTATTATAATATCAGACCTTATAAATGAAATTGGTGATAAGTGCTATATTATCATACATTCTAAGGGTGCGTGTACTTCAAACAAGTATTGACAAACCCGAGAGCGACCTTTAGAATATTGCAAAAGTTGTTCGCTATAACCGGAATTCATTAAAGAACAAAAGATACACAAACATGCAGCATTTTGAAAAGAACTTATCTATAAACGCAGTTAAATCTTCGTGCTGCGAAACGTAAAATAAGTCACCATCAGGAAATCCCCACTGTCCAAACTGCTGAAACAGTGAATCGACCGTCTGCTAAAGTTTGTTATAAAATATAAGCTTGACGTTTTTAGTCCGTTATGCAAGCAACAAAAAATGAGTTGCTCGTATATATAGACAATTTTTTCCGTACTAATTTAGTTCGTCACAACCGAAAGATCGTTGTAAACGAGTTTTTTATAATTGGACTCTACTGTAATTTAATTTTTTGAGGGGCTCTACAATGCTTCTGATATAAAATTTATGGAATTTTCTTTCAACCTTCTCTTTTTGTATTTACAATTTCTACTTACTCCAGCGCTGGTTTTGTATTATGTAGTGTGCTAAACAAATAGTTTGACATTTTTGATTGTTGTATGGTTATGTATACAAGGAAGAATCTTAGACCCAGCTGAACTTACCTGAACTTTAATTAATCTGATTTGATCTGACACATCTAAACACGAGTTTAAAGAAAACTTGAACCAAACGACCCTTTTCAAAACCGTTGTTTTTATACTTTTCGTTAGTTATTCGGTTTGTGGGTCCTATTGAGTTAGGCAGAGTTTTGGTAATTAATTAGAATTAGCAATTTTGCGATGGTTTACTTTCTCTGTGGTATCATATTGTGAGATTTTCTAAAATCAACCCAATTGCCCAAAAGATTTATGTTTCATGAAGTGGACAATCTTGGTGCACTTTATGTAAAGTTATTAAGTTGACATGTCTGAATGCTGCTTTTGATTCCATTTAGATTTTTAATCTAAGAAATCCAAATTTTCTTACACCCAGTCTCAGTATTTCTTCTAATGATTCGAGAAGATTTTTGTAGTCTGACAAAATGATTCTTTATTGCGTTCTGAATAGCTTCTAAGATTTCTTTATTGACGATGCTATTTAACATTGTTTTTGAGATATTAGAAGAGTAAGACCAACTCTGGGATCACCACTAAATAAAAGAAAGATTGGCAAAATAGTCCTGCAGAGTTTTATTTAGTGATAACTTCCGAGATGGCTTTTCCTTTTCTAATACCATAACAATGACAATGTTAAATGGAATTTACAATAAAGAGGGCTAACATAATAAATTAATGGAGAACTGGATATGGAAGGTGGGACCGTTTTTCTAGTACTATTTGACTTGTTTCAATCCATATATGAAACGTTGACGTCGTTACATAAAGTAAACAAACAAAATGGTCCAGTTTATGAACTAAATAAGTTGCGTTAAGTTTAAAGGACAAATGCATCTTCCAGTTTTGGGAAGTTCGTAAACTGGTGTAATATTTCTACTGGTATTTTTTTCCAAGTTCATATATAAATGCGTATAATCGATGTCCAATTGTTAGAGTAGAAATTTTAGTAAGTCTCTATTATCATAAATTGATCAATTGTATTCATCATCTTACTGATATATCTAAACAAACGAAATGTTGTCTAATGATAACGCCCAGTCTAGGATATCAATTTTATAGTTTCAGTTCCATTAGCTTTATGTTTAAATATTTGTTATATTTTAGCTAGTATAAAGTTTCACTTCTGCATTGATATACATCTTTTATGGAATCTTTTAAGGATATTTCGTGTATAATTTATACAAGATACCTTTTCATATTAAATTAAGTTGTAGTAAACAACAAAAATTTGCAAAAGGAAACCTGTTCTTGACACTAAAATATTTTCCTTAAACTAATCGTTTCAGAATGAACCGTATTTTGAATTGAATAAAATGCAAATTTTTTTTATAATACCTCCGAATCTTCAATCTAGAAGATTATTACGGAAGATAACAAAGTTATAATTAACGAAACATGACCGCATTAATCAAGAAGCATAGTGTGACTGCTTCCTGAGCAGAACTGCTGCTTTCCCATTACGACATATTGTAGATGTGTCACTGCATTATATGTAGATTGTTCAGTAACTGTGACAATCTTAGGATCTCAGAATAGATTTCACAGTGCTCTCTCTCCTTGATGGTACTAATTCCGTTGTGAAGGCCAGTGTTTCTCTCGTCTTTTATATTCTATAGGTAGATACCTTTTGTGTTGTATAAGGAGAGAATTGGGTTATAAATTTATAAAATTAACATCTTAGTATGGATGATGCTATACAATATTGACATGCAAATAACCACATCGAAAAATATTTCTTAAAAAGTAAATAATACAATTTTGTTCTGCGTGTATGAGTCGATCACGAGGTACCCCGAAGTTTCATATACAACTGGCGAATGTGCCACTTAAATTCTGGAAATACCTAATATTTTCGTTTTTATATTATGTAAAAAGTGTACAATTTGCATGTCAAAGTATGGGAAAGTTCGAACCCATAACCACATTCCTCATTTCAGTCACCGAATTTGCACAATTGCCATCATCGTCCAAACTGTCAGCATTATAAAGCTCCTCCTACTGCATCCCCTTTGATTGGCAAGGGAAGCGTCCCTGTATACGTGTGTGCGTGTATGTTCAGTCCACTCTTAACAAGTGTACTTAAACTTCTCAAATAAAGGGTATGCGTGCTTTATGTGCGACCCCATCGCATGGGAACAGCCATGACATGACAGATGTTGTTGTATATCCCTGCCTACAAATAAATATTCTTATATCTCCTAATATATAACAGCACATACACTATATATAAGTATTATTACTGTTGTAAAATCTATGCATTTCAATTTCTAGTTGAATTATTTCCACAACAACAATAATAATGCTATTATCACAATGGATCGTAGTGGACGCATCCATTATCTCTACTTACGGTCTCATAATCGCTGAACGCACACTGTTCCATTATTGCAATTGCATACGCAGCAAAATCCTCTGATAGGTTGTTAGCATTCAAGCGGACATGGACAAAAATTAAAGGGGATGAATTTTAATCTCACTGGAGTAGTATAGTATAGTATATAAACTATGCCTAGCATAATTTTATGTTGCACAACAAAATATCTTACTATTCAAGCACAAGATTTAATCGCCAACTATAAACCATAAATGACTTTTCGTAAACGCGAATCTAATAAATAAATAAAAAGATACTTTTATGAATTTATGAATAAAAAAAGAAATGTTATGGTCTGATACAAAATTTTAATTCACAAATGTCTTTTCTTTTCATTCAAAAGATGGAAAGTTAGATAAAATTCCATTAAAACCGGAACTGCCGTGTTTTCAGTTAATGTTTTCTGTTGTTCATGCATGTATATTATTAATTTCACACATCTTGCTTAGCTTAATCCGAGTATATAAGACAGGAAACTTTAAAAATTGGCTTAAAATATATTCCCAATTTTTTTATAATTTTTATTCCTTAATTTTTTCTATTTGCATACTGAAATTGTTATGGAATTTTTGAAGGCGATTAAATTAGCTTTAAAAAATTCTTAGCGGAACAACCTCTAATTACCGCGATATAATCATTTTATTCCCAGGTGTGCCAATGAGATTCAGCTTTAAGTCGAATAAGTACCAACAATACCTAGGGAACGTTATCGAGGTATTTTAAATAATTTTTTTGGAAGAAAATTGTACTTGAAATGTGATACAAAATATTAATATGTCGTATGCCTCACTGAACAAAAATGGCCTTTATGTATGTACCTACCGTACAAAAGCTTATGGATTGAAAATATAATAATGCGTACACCCATTGATACAGATTACAAGACCCTCTCTCCGGTTGAGTTCGGTACGTTTCATATAACCGCCGTGAACTATTTTTCTGATACTCGAATGGCATTTTTCTGTACAGAGGATGTTTGATTTAGCCATTGTTCTGTCAATCATATTTTGGTTACGTCATTTGTATTCAATTTTGCAGAAGTTTTGAAGTTTTCTAAAGATGCATCATCTTTACTTTTAATAGACCAAAAAATTATATTTATCTTTTTGGTCCTTTCTTCTAAGAATATTCCAGGGTTTCCGCTTCAGTTTATCTTTGTACGTTTGTTAACGATGATCCGATTTGACATTCCAATATTTCATTTTTACCTGAACAACCAATACTAAATTTGTCCTTAAATTCGTGTCATTGTGTCGTAAACTTGTCCTATTGGTCGCTTTTGTTGTGTATGTCGACAACCAATACGGTTACCGCTTTTGAACATTGTACAAGTACGACCATTGTCATAATTGTCACGCAACTGCATTGTGATTTGACGGCTCGTTAAATAGCAATTGTAAATAGCACTCGAGCTGCTCCAAACGAAACCCATTTTGTTATAGCGAGCTTTTTTCAAGATGAGAAATTTTACGAATATTAATTATAAGTAAATTTTAGGTAAATTACCATCTACTCTACATTAACACTTAACAGAGAAACTATTAACAGGTGGTTAGAAGGCCCTAGTGACCTCGTTTTCTGTCAGTGCTTTTGTCTTGTGCGTAACACAGTCGTTATCTGTGTGCGTGGAAATTGGAAACTTGCGGGGTGGCTTTAGCTTTGTCTAGGGTTTTCTTATTGATCTTTCTAGTTTACGTTTGAAGTTTTTTTTAACGTGAATGTTAATAATAAGTGGCAAATTTTAATGCTTATACGATTAACAATGAGAAGTTTTTTCTTCCCTTTTGTTATATTAAACGTCTGTTGGACATTGAATTTTAATATTCACAGTCATCTCAAATCAATAAACGAGTTCGTATTATAATAACTCGGAACAATATCCCGGAAGAGCAACTCAATCTGTCAACAAATAGGGGCAATATTTTCATTTTTAAAGGAGCACCCTCTATATTTTTTTACCCTTTTGTTAAGCTTGTATGGGTGCTGAAGATGTATAAGTATATAATATAATTCTAAAATATAATAGAAATTCGTTTTAATATAGTGTGTGAGTGTATATAAACATTACGAGTTGTTTTTTGTTTAATTTGTTGTCATTTTGCCAAATTGACAAATATTGCTTTATTTTTAAATTTCCCAATCTAAGACTTTGAAGAAGCATTAAGTAGAAATTATTCTTTGGTTGCAGTTTTTCATAAATAAAGCAAAAAAGATTTTCACAATTTTGTTGATGATAAAGAATAAACTTTAGCCATCTCATCATTTTGCTCTACCACTGAGGATAGCAGTTCTTTGCAATTTGAATTGAAGAAAGAACAAAACTCAGAACTTGGAGGTTCTGCAGGCAACAAAATCTTTGTTATTGTTTCTTATGGTGTTTGTCCAAAAAAAACCGATAATAGCTATAGCAATAATTCCAATTACATCATCGTCTATTACGAGAGAGAATGCTTCAAATATAATTTAGTATGGTAGCACATTCATCTAATCAACATTACTATAGTAGTATATTCGCTTTGGTATTGTCTTCATCTCCAGCTTCACCGTTCTTCTGGAAACTTGGGTCTAATTTAGACCAATATCATTGAGATCAATACAAGTTCACTAACTCCAATGATTGAAGACTTTTAGATCTAGACCAAAACTAATCCACAAACTTTGAAAGGTGATCAAATAAAAAAAAGGCGTATACGAAATAAAAAATATTTATTTCAAATAAACAGGTGTAATGTTGATTTTATTATATTTGACTTATGATTTTAAAAATCTTGGATAGAGAAAAAATACAATTTTATATCATTGTTAATCGTAAAACTGAACGAATCGTTTTGCATCTTCTAAGAAGTTGTACATGTTCAAAACATCCAAGATGATATCTTAGTAACTCTGTTTTTCTTACAATCTGAGAAATTTTAAAAGTGTCCCCCGATAGCGAGGTTTCTGCGTGTACTAGGATGGTTTTGCTATTACCTTTGGTTCTTCACCTTTGTTTGTCAAATATGAATGAGTGATCGCTTTTACTAACTTTTGACTACATACAGTGATCAGGATCAGGATAATTCTTTTATGTAAATAAAAAGAATTTACAATCATTTTTCAAAATTTTAAAACTAGGTAAAGGATGTCTAACTAGACGGGTTATATCCAAAAGCATGGGACATCCCATTTGTTGTCCAAAGTTGGATATCCATCCAAGCTATGTTGGTCCATACTTCATCCGAATATTTTTGTACATTCATTGAACTTTTGTGTTTGGACTTCCACGGGCGTCCTCTGGACGTCCATTGCCGAGATTTGAACAATCATGCTCTATACGAGGGTTGCTATTTATATTTCTGGCCTAACAATGGAAAAACAAGTATTTATGATCGAAACTAGTTTTATTGTTTTTTAAAATATTCTCCATTAAGATTAATACACTTTTCCATGCGTTTGAACCAATTTTCGAAGCACTTTTTCCACTCTGTTTGAGGCAGCTCCAAAATATGCGTTTCGAAACAAAAAACGGCTTCTTCTGATGTTGAAAATCGTTGACCACGCAGTTTGTTTTAGATGTACGGGAATAAAAAGAAGTCATTGAGTGCCAAATCAGGGCTGTATGGTGGATGGTCCATCAACTTGACCTTCTGGCTGGTTAAATATTCAATTGTTTGAGCAGCGGTGTGAGAGCTTGCATTGTCATGATGAAGAATGATTCGCCTCTTCTTTGAAGTTTTCCGAATTTCTCCAATGACTTCTGGCAAACAAATGGTTGTGTACCATTCAGAGTTGACCGTCTTACGTTGCTCTAACGCCACTGTTGCCACATGACCGGTAATGCCAAAGAAACAGGCAACCATTTGCTTCGATGTGCTTCTTCCGCGAACAACTTTTGTTGGATTTGGCTCGTCTTGAAAGACCCACACAGTTGATTGCTGTTTTGTTTCGGGGTCATATGCGTAGATCGATGATTCGTCAGCTGTGCAGATGTTGTACACAGCCTTTGATGCACCTTTTGCAAATTTTTTCAACATTTCAATGCACCAGTCGACGCGAGCCTTCTTTTGAGCATTGGTCAGGTTATGCGGGATCCAACGGGAACAAATTTTTTTTACGACCAAATGATCATGTAATATCTTGTTGATGCTAGTCATACTAATGCCCAAAGATGCCTTAATCTCACGGTATGTCACATGACGATCTTGTTTAATCAGTTCACGCACAGCATCGATGTTTTCAGGCACGACAGATTTTGGACGGTCTTCACGGATTTCGTCCTGGAGTGAAAATCGGCCACGTTTGAATTCATTATACCAGTTTTTTACAGTGCTGTAGGATGGAGCTTCATCGCTATATAATGTATTAAGTTCATTGATGCACTCTTGTCGTGATAATCCACGTCGAAAGTTATGAAAATAATTGCACGAAAGTGTTCACGGGTCAATTCCATTTTTTACTAGGGAATGCACTTTTCAATTAACTGCAAACAACACTAATCGCACTCAAATGACAAATTGTTGTGGTTGAGGTTATGTTCAACAATGTAAAGTTTACACCGGAAATGTCAGCTGACGCCTGGAAACAGTCAGTGTTGCCAAGGCCAGAAATAGAAATAGCAACCCTCGTATAGGATACTGTTCTCGGAAGAGATATTATCCAGATTAAAGTTATTGCAGTCAAATAACAAAATAAATTGGGGGTGTTTGAACATCAAAAACATCTACCATCATACGGCTTTGTTCAAGATTTAATTAATTTAAGTGTAAGATCTAAAATGTATTCGGCAAGCTTCTTTTTCTTCCTTAACAACAATTTGCTAGAATATCATATCTGTGTCCTAACTCTAGATGCAAAAACTTTAATTATAGTCATTACATGTTTTTTGTGTGTCAAACCCATACCACCAATTACCATCTATGGACCTGCTTCTCGGTGTTAACTTTTAAAATCTTTCTGTTACACAAATGAAAATAAAGAGGAAGCGTTGTTAGTTGCACTAACGTGATCCAAAAATCTATAAGTGTTTTATCATATTTATGTACGTCAAATATAATTTTTCATAGAATATAGACAAACCAAACTTTTTGATTTTCTTGAAAAACCCGAAGAATGAGCGAGTTTCTTTTTAATTTAATTGACTTTTATAGTTTATAAGATTTCAACTGAAGAAATGATCTTCTGAGTGCCATGGGACGATCAGTGACGATGATTATCTATGAAAGCGTTTTATTGTCTTACGTAAAAAAACAGAAACTTGTTTGTGATAGTGAAGGGCTATCATTTACTTTTTTTGATCACGAGCACAACCCTTTACAGATTTCCAACATATGGGACATCAGTAGACTTCTCAAACAGGTTAGCTTTCGATATCTGGTGTAATGAATCAAGTACGTGCTGCAAAAAAAGCTTTATCTTAAAAATACAAAACTCACGGTATTTCAAGATGGGGTCCAAACATTGCTATTGTAACATAAAAAGAAAAAGGAATTTTCAAGCATTTGCTAGGCTAGCTGATAAGCCATTAGTCGCAGATCAGAGTGCAAGTCTAGTTTCTTCCGAACTGCAACAGCCGGAGTAAAAGTGAATTCTTTGCTTAAAGTTTTAAGAGTTGTGCAAAGTACATTGAACGTTTTTTCCCCCACAGCAACGATGACTAGCTCATGTTTAGACCACCGGCAGGATGGCGCTAATTTGATATTTCACAGTTTCATCAATGCACAACCAACGAAGACTTAAAATAAAGTTTTGGTATCGACAACAAAGTACTGCTAGTATAGTAACAGTAAATTTAAAGGATTAGTACAAAAAAATAAACATAAACTATGGTGCAAAAACTTTGACGGCATCTGTTGAGTCAGACTGAGACGCAAACAAACATCTGATCACACTGATCCCCATCCACCTTTCTGCATTCCCAGACAGAGTTTCATGAGATATTCGATAGCTTGCATCATTACACAGACCATTTTTTTATGAGTAGCCCATATTTAGACCTCAGCTCATATTTGGACCTCAGCTCATATTTGGACCTTCTCCTCAAAGATGTGGCAAAACACGATCTGATGTCTTGGGGGTGATAAATTTTGTATTTATTGATGACTGCCAAAGAACCAAAGAGAAACGAAATGTCTGTCACCTAGTGTACTGATTAAGCAAAAAATGAAGAATTCCAGAGTTTCAGTATGTTGTGATAGGGCAACTTTATGGTTTTTATTATCAGCTAACAAATTTCATCAAGACAAGGTTTTTTTTATTTAACAAAAATCTATTGTCCTATTACTGCTATAGCAACTTCCAATATATTCGATACAATAACACTATGGCAGTTATTTTAGTGTTTTTCTCATTTATCCCAATAATGCAATTAGATTATTGTCATTTTGAAAACATTCTTAAAAACCATTAATTTCGCGAAAAAACAAATGTCTATGTGGATATTACTTATATGCCTATAATATACATTTTAGTATTTATCTCAAACTAAGCAAATCCTATAACATTTATATTGCATGCCTCACGCAATTTTAAATCGCACAGCGTATTTACCAGAAATAAGGGCATTTATTAGGTCAATTTGTATTTCAACATCCGTACCTGATAATCATCACCGTAAAAATATTAAAATAAATGTAAATATCTAAAATGGAAGGAAAAAGCAAAAATAAAAAGTCTTGTAGTGGTAGTAGTATTATTAAAGGCTAATTTTAAGAATGTTTAGTTTGTGTATTACATAATACAAATATCTAATTTTAATTAGTGTATCGGAAACTCGAAGGTTATAATTACCTCAGCTATTAAGTATCAATATCTACGTTAAAGTTCTTAATCATATCATAAATCATATTCACATTGTATATGCTAGAAATTAGCTGATATATAATTTTTTATTTGTGCTAACATTAACGCATCTAATGGAGGAATTTTTTTTGTTTGAACTTTTTTTGTAATCTTCTAACTACATTAGTGCATATTTCACTTGTCAACTTATATTTAAAAAATATTTCGTTCATTAATTTATTAGTAGTTCAATAAGGATTCACAAAATTAAAACTTAATAAAAAAAAAGTAAATGGGAGCGGCTGTTATTATAAAAGAGAAAGGTAATAATTTATGACGTTAAGGTAAAAATTAAGTTGAACAGAGTGGGACATGGGTTCATCACAAATTTCTGATGTCCTATAATTACTGATTATTCTGTTTATAGCTCACGTCTTGAAAGTGGTTCTAGTATAATAGACAAAAAACGTCACTGCATCATTTTTCGTGGGTAACGCAAGAAAAATCCTTTTATCTAAAATATTGATCTCATGTATGTATCTTCATTTACATAAACTGGCAATAATTATAGAATTATTCGGAACGTCTAGTTCATGTGGTAATAACCGTATTCCTGTTTGGTAAATTCATTTTTCGTAATATTCGACTTCTAAATTTTCTGAAATGTTTTTACAAATTTTTTGGGTGTACTAAGATTTGCTTTACTCTTACCAAGTTTTCAAAATATTTAACTTTTTTACAATATCAAAATGTAAATATATAACAAAACATGTGAAAGGATTAACATTTAGTTTAACCAAATTAATTTTTTCTTCTCATATTTTTCTTACGTGTTTTCATAAAATGTTTGCTTTTTAAAAATAAATTCGTCTTTTGTTTTAATGTTTGTTTAACCTAAATAACAATTATGATGTTGATTAATGAAGCATTTCTCGTAAAAAATGTTTTTGTGGTCATCCCAAAAGAAAAACTGACACGAGACCAAAATTTCGAGCTTTAATATTATAGTTCTTAAAGTGAAGGTTCTAAGGTTTAGTGACAGGTACAAATTAAAATTGTCGTTTGTCGCCCAGTGTTATGCAGGTGATCCCGGGGGGCGACCACCTTCTGTCGAGACCAAAAATTACCACCTTTGAAGTCGCCGACTTTTAAATAGAGGATTCATCAAACCACCGCCAAGTTATTATAATTTTTGTAATTCCTGAGAGTCATCTTCATTGCTCCGTTTTTCGAAGACATTTTCATAAATTTTATGAGGTGTGTGAGGAAGAGATAGCAGCAGACGCGACAAACGCGTTTTGTTTTTTCGAGGACCTCCAGGCAGAAATTCGTGAAGGTTACCTGCCTTTTGATTTTCTTATGATACTCGCTTTGTGAAATCGTTTATCTTTTAATGATGCTGGTCTGGAGGATGAGTTCGAGACATACATATATTATATGTCGGAGCCATCCAGGCAGATAGATACAGCTTTGGAGCTGCCGCAAACTAATTCTAGGCTGGCGAAGGGCGGACCTGCGTGCCTGTCACTTGCCACCGCCTGGCCTCGACCTCAGGACCTACACCGCCCCCCAAGCACCCGAGTCTGATGGCTTTTACAATTTAGATCCCATATCTCTAAATTCAAATTTAGATTCATAAATGTGTTCCCAGAGTTTAAAGGACTTTAACCGATTAACCTTCCCTGATTATCTAACCGTAATCTACATTGCCTTAGACCAGTCTTTTTTCATTTTGAGAAAATACGGTGCTTACTCCTAATTTGAACCGGGCACAAATCTATATCTATTTATAACTTAAAAGTTTCAAAATTCTGTAGTAGGCGTATTGATGTTATGACCGAAAAACGAATTTAATATTCATAAAATGAATTTTCAAGGCTTTAATTAAAATGGGAAATTTCATTTTATGTGAGATAATTTGGTTTTTCATTTTTTAAATTTTTTATTTCTTTGGTTATTAAGGAGATTATAACAATTTTGGAATTCTAGAACACCGTACTGATGAATCGTAGTTGCAACAAAATTTCTTGCAACTCACGTTCCAAATTTGGTAATTCTGAAATACTGTAATCTTTTCTAAATTTTGTCATACAAAGACTCAAGATAGAGAACGCATATTTCTTCAGTTATGAAGGTTTTTTCTTGCGTTTGCAATGCATCTAGTATAAAGAAATCTTTAATATTGAAAAATCTGGATTTCGCTTTTCACGAGACACACGGTATAATAATATAGTTTGTTAACAAGGTAGCGTTTATCAAATTTTCTTCCTGATGGTTTCGCAATGCTACTACTGGTTTCTTTTTCTATTTTAGTTTACTTTTTCAGTATTTACCTAAGCAATTTTGGATTTTAGCTATTTAAGGAAAAAATCTTCCTGAAGGCTAACAAGAATTCTCACAAAACGAAATATATTAAAACCACGCTTTTTAATTGTCCTATGGACACTGTTCAGCAATGATAAAGATCGATCTATAGTAGGTACCCAGTATGACATGTGGATTTTGAAAACCAACCAAGGCTCATTATCAAAATTCCCTTTTTTTAGGATTATTTGTGAATCACAAATTCTGTAATCTAAACTTTTGGGCTTCCCATCTTTGGCAGTAGTAACTAAAAGTTGCTTGATTAGATCAGACAATCAATATCTTATAGAAATATATATATTTTTTTTTTTGGTTGAGCTATTTAGACTTGAGCAAAACTTAATGGGTTCATTTTCTTACTATTTTCACTTACTTTTCCTATTACAGCTATGTAAAACAAGGGTGTCGTTTATTGTTTATCGTTTACTCTAAGTTCATGTCCAGAATATTTTTGATTGCCATGTGTCTTGTTTGTACTACGACTTACTGTTACCAAAACGTAAAGTTCATGAATCTGTTTAGCAGAGGCATAGTTGTCAGATGATAGGTCGCAAGTAGAGAGATGGTGGTGCTTTAATAGCTTTAAAGCACTTACCTAAGTGTCTTTCAGTTCATCGATGTGATTTGCACAAATTGTTATTATATTAAGAATTTCATAGAATTACTATCACAACAGCTGCTATAAAAATATCAGATGGCGTGTGTTACGTAAATGAATATCATTCCATTATTTGTATTATTCTTGATGTTTCTAATAACAATAATTCGATATTTCTCGATTTATTCTTTATGAAAAAATTAGAATTTTCTGAAAGCCTCTGCTAATTCCATAATAAATAAATTTGTTAAATGCCTTAATCTTCACCAAAAGAAAAAGACGAAAACGTACTCGACATTTAAAATCTATCTATAACATTATTACAGCTACTTTTCTGCTGATAGTGTTATATCTCGACGGGGTAACTTTTTAATTTGTGACTACCCCTCATCCCATAGGTTGATAGGCATGTGAAGCATTTTATGTGACAAGTCCACGCATTATGGCATTCTTGTATTATGGACAGCTATTAAGAATGTAAAACAAGTCGTTATGGTGGTGTTTACAAGTCGTAAAGGAGGCCAGATAATATATTTTCTCTTTCGGGTCCCTTTAGAGGACTTCTTACCGCCGTACCTGAATTGTACCTAATGTAAAACTGTGGTTTCGGTTTTTAACAAAAAAATATATAGAGTGACAATTTGTTGAGGTTAAAAAATCACGTCACGCTCGACTTAACATCAAGAATTCTTAGTGTAAATTTTAATAAAAATATTAATATTCCGAATAGAAACTAAAATTTCTACAACATGCTTCTTCGAGCTAAGAAGGCTAAGCTAATTTTTTTCTGAATGTGATTAGCACGGTCAGTTAGTTTTGAGAATACCGTGACGAAGGGATAACAATAAATGAGGATGGCGCTTGCATGTTGGTGATGTTATACATTTTACCTGTAGTTTGTATTAGACCTATTTATAAAATTAAAGGTGTACTATAACGACTTTTAAAAACTGCCGTTTTATTATTAACTTTAAAATTGCCATGAAGGAATGCAATCTATAGGTATACCTACTTTACAGAAATTAATTGCATTATGTCATAAAATATAAATTGTTTTGCCCCGCGGAAAATCAGGGTTCGTTCATGTCTTTCCACCCCTTGTTTCTCAGGATATAGCTCATTTTCTTCGAGTATTTACTGTCAGATCAAGGGCGAACCATTACACCCTATCTTCGTATATTTATTTGTCAATCTATCAAACTTTTGTGTTGAAACATTGTTATTAAAACAGACGCCTTCGATAGAATTGAGTATCAATTATTCAAAAGTGACAAAAAATTTTTCTATAAACCTACCAACCCCTTATAAAGTCAACTTACAGATGTAAGCTACTATTTAAAAACAGGGATCAAGATAACTTGCACCAAACGTTATAGTCATCAACTTTGGCGATTGTGTAATATTGCAGTGTCATTCTTTATTATATATCTCATGTATGCCGCGGCGCCTTACTAGCGACTCTTTCAATAATAAAAAGGGGTCCTCATTTCGTCAGTAAATATCTTCTAAAAGTTATTGACACGAGCGTTGTCTAAAAAAGTCAAATTTTGTTTGAACCTTTTTTCTTTATCAAAAAGAATGACAGCATTGAAAAAGAGAATTAATTAAACTAATTTTATTTGAAATAAACAACAAAAGTACAAAATTGTTTTAAGTGAAATGTCAGAAAAATTGTTTTTTGGAAGATTATTTTCCACGTCGGTAACCAAAATCTACATCTAGGCATGTTCAGTCAACATGGGTGGCCTTTCGGCAAGGAAAGTTAAATACATTAGGACACAGTTGCTTAGCAGGATACTAGTAAACGAACAGTAGGCTTAATCCTGCTTTGTATTGTTACTGTATAATAGGGTTTTGTTGCTACACTTGTGTTAAATTTCATCATGAAGTTAAATTAAGTGTATTTAATATGACCTCTCTAGCAATCCTTTTCAAAAACCAGCTATTGTGACAAGGAAAGTTACAAGCTTGTTTTTGGCATATTTTAAATTAAATATTATCATATTATATTATCTTTTTAGGGGAAATACAGAAAATAATTTTATTTTGTTTAGTTTTGATCCATCAACATTTTATTTGGGCCAGTGATTTCATTTCAACTAATGACTTTAATTTAATTTTATTTTCCACTAGAGTAAAAAGTAAAAGTAAAACATCAAACGAAAAATAAACTTACAAGAGATTATAATGATGATAATGATGATGCTGTATCTGATTGCAACTGATGTAGGTATTAACCCTCATAATTATATTTCGATTATACAGGTCATACAATAATTTCTCTTTTGTAATTTATTTGTTATAAATCAAGGACGTAGCTCCAGGATCGTTTTGTAATTAATTCTTTTGCAGATTTCGTTTAAAATACTTAATTAAAATCAAATACTTCTAGAAAAATCCTCTTGGTAACGGTTGCGATATACAAATTGGGCCTGTTTTAGGTGTATTCAGTAGGAAAAGGTTATTTCATTTAAATCATTTGCAGGCTCTTTGTTTTTTGTATTGCCCTTCAGAAAAAACAAATTTAATTTTAGGGTTACATTGTTAAAACAGTTAAGTAATGTTGTATATCATCTTATAGATCTGAGGAAAGATTCTGTTTTTCTTTAGGTGTTGTAAAATCATTAATTGAACGTAGCTAAATCTTCAAACTGCTGATTTTTTCATAACCAATAACAAGCACGTTTTTGCTTCTTTATATTACGGTAGACTTCTGTTGTATTGCGAAAAACAAACCTGCAATTACAGAAGGGTAAGAAGTTTGAACAGGGAAGAAATAGAAATTGAGCTCTTGACTTCTTCTCCGTCGTTTTCACCAAATAGATCTTTCTTTTCTTTAGACAGAAAATTCTGGAGATAAAGGTTGCTTATCGAAATAATAGTAGGAAAGGAATTTCAGAATATTCTTATGATAGGTTTTCTTTGTTGGTTAGGGTGCAAAACTAAGTATAACTTCTTCAAAACATCTTGTCTTATTACATATAAGACATCACGCAATGCCTGTTGGTGCTAGGAGATTGTCAAAGAAAATTCTGTATAAACCTGTTATCAATAACCAAAAAGAAGAAAATTGTAAGTGTAGCGTATTTCTTTTGGTTCTGATAGAGTTATGCTTGTGGTTATGAAGCATTACTTTTTCTGTAAGTTGTACACTTATTGTCTGGAGCAATTTAATAGCATATCAGAGTCTTTTTACAATTTATGCTTCACAAGCTCTGAAACGACTTCAGCTGAAAGTTTCGTCTTACACATTCTATTTATTTAATTACCTATGAATTCTATTGTCTTTCTTGCTTATCCTTACTCTGTAGATTTTTAAATATTCCAGAATGTCTAGAAAAGCTATAAAATGATTTATAAATGCTGTAAAATGAGAAACAAGAAATAAAAGTTTTAAAGAGATTATTCTTCTTTTTCTTTTCTTCTTCTTCTTTTTCTTTTTTTTCTTGATTCTGTTTCTTTTAACGAAAAGTACAGCAGAATAGTTACGTTGTTCATTCCTTTTGCTTAAAGAATCTACCGCAGAAGACATAGATAGTATTTGTTTCGTCTTTATTCCTCTAAATAGGAATTTTATTTGTTACAATTTTTCTAATTTTTTAGTTTCTCTATTAGGATTTTCAGGAATCTTACAAATATATACGAAATATAATTATTAGGTTACATTTTACGTCAAAGTTGATAAGATTTAGGAGACGTTATTCACAAAGATTTGTTGAAATTTGTAACACATACAAATATTCTCACACTTAAGTATATATATCTAGGAATAAATTGATGTTTCTTATTATTTTCCAATTATTTTCATTGGTTTCCATACCGTACAATTGTGATTTATTGATTATTTTCTATAATAAATTCTTATTCTGAATTTCTTTATTTGTTTTTCATTTAATGATCTTTTAGAACGTAGTATTTATTTGTAATCTAAGAAAACTTTTCTTTTTTTCTTTTTCTGCGTAAATCTTTCAACTCTTATTAAATTGTAATATAAAAATTTATCTAGGAAAAACAAGATTATTTGCACAAATTTTTTCGTTAGCTATAAATATTTTTATTCTTGAAAAGTGTAAGTTTAATAATGAAATAATCATTTCAATTTTCTTAATTTAATTCAATTATTAATCCCTTTCAGCCGTAAAGTCATAACAGAAGCCTTCAAAATTCGTTACATGATATCATTTTATGTTACGTACATATCATTGTCATAATAATATCTAAAATTAAAACACAAGCATGCACTCATGTAATAAATAAGATATATAATCACACATATATATATACACACGCATAACAAATCGTATTATAAACAAGATTAGTAAATAAATAAATCTAATAAGTGCATTAGGCATCTTTTGAGTTAATTTTCTGCAAATCTGCATTAGATACATAAGTAATAGACCTAATAGATAAAACATGAAACAAGTTTTGATATGGGTAAAATACGAAGTCTTCACACAATATGTCAAACAAAAGGGTAAATCGATCGAAGCAATTTCATTAGAATTGAAAATTACACTGGAGATGGGTATTGAAGTAAATATGATAAAACCAACAGCAATATAACCCCTAACGACTTGGATAACGAATAGCACGTAGGAATCGAATCCGCGGGGCATATTGTCCTGCTCCTGTCCCCCTGAAAAGGGGTACGCGTCACCTTTGCGCGTCACCTACACCGTCCACCTTGTCAATATCCCCCCTACAAAACCCCGCCCCCCCAGTGCGCACGCTGACTAACCCCCACTTTGTTTCAGCACTGGACAAGTTGGGTACAAGACATCTCTTCACCAACAGTGCTCCCGAACCTGTACAACCTAACGTGGCATTTGACATCGCGAGTTTAGTTCTTTACGGATGTCAAGCATTACCAATTCGGCTAAAAATTTTGTTAGACAGGCTGTTTTCTGTTCTGCAAAAGGAGCAAGTTCTTCAGGTGCTGCATGGATTTGGTTGGACGCCTGAAGATTACGCTAGGGGCTATATCCTGCAGGTAAGAATATAATTTATTTATTTATTGGTTAGTTTGATAGCTAATTAATTAGATAATCTGTAGAAAAAACAGAAATGTCTGGAATTTTATAATTTGGCTGAATTAAAAACAAATAGAAACAGTTAGTACTTAAGTTGGGGAAATTTAGTTTTTCATTGAAAAACTTCTGAAACTAAATGAAAATTCTATTGTTACAAATTGAAATTTCAAGTGTTTTTTGTTTTTAAAAGTTTGCATAATATAAATAAACAAATCATGAGTGAGTGTTGTTCTTATTAGTTATAAATCTAGGGTTAACTGTTTCGAGTCCAAAGCATTTTTTTTCAAACAAAAAAGTAGTTTTGATGCTATTATAATAACTAGTTTTAAATAAATTTTGGATTTTAACTAATTTCAGGGTTTCTTCCCGCTGCAAGTGCTTCAAAATAATTTGTAAACAATAACTTCTGTTGATTACTATACATCTTTTAGTTTGTCTGATAAATATCAACAATGAATTTTTTATATGCATATTTGTTAGGTTATGGTTATTTAAATAAGAAATCTGAAAATCGGCAATTTTTAAGGTTCATGGAATATTTCCTGCATGAAGTGGTTTTCTTTTGTGTACTTTTTCTCTGTAGAGTGACTTTACGTTGCCGTCGGCTTGTTAGAAATCTAATAATAAAGGGGATATGCTAACTTTTCATTGAAGCATTTAATTTTTATAATTTTCCAAAAGTATTTACCACTTACCATTTACCATAACCGTGCTAATAGAATTTGGTATGGTATTAAAATAATTTGCAGTTCGAAAACTTCCACGCAGTTTTAATAACGATAATATATATATATATATACGTTAAGCTTGAAGAAGCTTCTATATCTTAGGAAAAAAAAGGAATAATGGAAAACAAAAATAAATAGAATTTTTTTGTATTGTCAGCATACATTCGTATATAGTGAATTAGATATCATGGCACGAATGTATTTAGACCTTATTAATATTTAAAATATTGAACTAGGTAATTTCGTGCAACAACGATATGATGCATTTTGGAATTACAGACGCTGAAATTATAGAGCGTTTTGCATATCATTTTTACGAGACGTAATAATTTTATGGTAGGTATAATTTTTGAAATGAGCGCTTGCTTATTTTTAAATAAACGAATTTTTGCTTTGGATAATGCAACATTCGGATAGCTAATCACACAGTTTGTTTACTAATAAATGGAGTTACGATTAAACGGTCGATTTGTGAATCTATAATCAGCAATGAAGGTTTCAGTTATTATAGTTCATTTTCTTCTTCTTTTTGACGGTTGGTCCGGAGATTTAAGATTTTTTATATCTTGCTCAGCCACTTTATTTGTGTCTTTAAAAAGAAACAAATGAAGATAATTTAGAAGATATCGATCGAAATAATTGGCCATACAATTAAATATAAAGATACCTACTTTCTTCAAATATATTTCCTACAATCTCCAAACTCTCAAATAATATAATTTAAGTAAAAAGTTGAAAAGTAATTTCAAAATCTAAAACATCTGGATCTAAATTATTATTGGTTAAGCAGTACAATTATCCGTTAATAACTATATATAATAGCAATAAGTAATTAATGAGCTTTTTTTGTATGTAGAGATTGATTTGCGGTACTCAATTCTTCTACGTGTCTTATATAACGGACAAATAAACTTTCTTTAGTTTTCTAAAATTGGATCGCTTAACATGGTAGAAATAAACTATCAAAAGACATTTTGCAGATTACCCTGCTATATATACATGTATGTATGTGCGCGATATTTTTAAATCTGTGCATTAAAATATTTTAACTATTTCAATGTTCATGTAAATACACTAAAAGGAATATTGTAGGAAATATTGATAAAATCAATAAACAACAAACCACCGTACCATTAACCCTATCTTTGGCTGAAACAAAACACTCGCTAGACTCGTCCTACTTGCTGACTAATGGCTGATTCGATTACCCTGGCGAAAGCGACCCAAGGGACAAAGCTACACATACTGTTACCAGTACTCTCTATGTATTATACTCTGTAACATCAATATTTAACTTTGTTATTTTTTCTATTATAGCTCCTGCAATTAATTATCAAAATATCATTTCACTTTTGAAACAACATTTTTTTTTCAATTGCATGTCTGTTAATATATAATAATTAAAAAAATAATACAAAAATATTAATTCGCGTTGGAATTTTTTACAGGAAGCACACGGCAGCACGTTGGACCGATGGAGTATATGCAGCCCTGAAGAAGAACCTTTGGTTCTTCAACAATTCTTGAGATTTGGAGAAACGCGTGCAATCACGCAACAATTATTATTAGCCCAACAAGCACTTCAGGAGCCAACACTGGAGCGCCTCGGTCACCGTGCTCAAACGAATCCACGTCGGGCGATGTCTCCAAATCGCCGTCCATCACCTCCAACCTTTTCACCTTCAGCTTTTCATCCATCTTGGTTACCAGCAATGTCACCCCATCAGAAACAGTCACTTAATTTTTTAAAGATGCCCGGTCTTACCGATCCTGTGATTTCTACTTCTCCTTCAAAGAATGTGTATAATAATAATCCTATTAGTTCTTCGTCTCCGTTAAATCGTCTTCAGAATATGCAGCCTTTTGATTTTCGAAAGCTAGGAGCTGGACTTTCTGGTTTTCCATGCCAACCAAATCCCGAAGTATCATCAATGAGGCGTAAAGTTTCTGAAAGTGAAACACCTGGAGGGTTAAACCTTAGTATTAACACATCGTTACCCATGTGTCCACCGCCACTACCTACGTCGTCTTTACCCACATCTTTAAATCATTCGGCTGCAGCAATGGCTGCGGCAGTATCTGCAAATTCACTAGCAGCAGCTAGTCTAGTAGCATCATCTTTCTCCAGTCTCATGTCAACTGGACTGACCAGTGGAAGTAAGTCTCCGTGTGCCGCCGATCCTGTAAGTGGTGGTGGTACTAGTGAAATGGGATCTGAAGAAGATGACAATGATAATTCTCATAGTGCTTTAAATCTAAGTCGTGATAAAGATACTGTAAAAGCTTTACGTCAACCGCGAGTTTTACCAGGAAGAAAACCAATAACACCCACGAAAAGGCAATGGGGTTCACCAGGTTTACCCTTAAATTTAGGAACGCAGTTCATTAATCCAGCTACAGGAAAAAAGCGAGTGCAATGCAATGTGTGCTTGAAAACGTTTTGCGATAAGGGTGCGTTAAAGATACATTTTTCGGCTGTTCATTTACGGGAAATGCATAAATGTACTGTAGAAGGTTGTAACATGATGTTTAGTTCTCGAAGGTCACGAAATCGGCACAGCGCAAATCCAAATCCTAAATTACATTCACCACATCTTCGTAGAAAGATTTCACCACACGATGGTAGAAGCGCGCAACCTCATCCAATTTTGTTATCATCGCAACCTGGATTACCTTTACCGCCTAGTGCTATAAATCCCTTAACTCCATTTGGTCCGTTCCCAATGATAACTCCCCCACCAGATATGCGACATCATTCAGCATTGGCAAGCATGGATTTTAAACAAAGTCTCGATCTTAGTGTACAGCGTTCTGAGAATGAAGAGAAAGATGATAAAAGGCATTTGTCTTCTGAGCATACTGCTCTTGCACTTACATCTACTAGTAGCAGTAATCATGAAGACGATGATGATTATGATGATGATGGAATAGTCGTCGTTGGTGGTGATGAAGAAGAAGATAATGAAAGAAATGATAATTCTAATGGTATATCCGATCTTCCAGAAGACTTTAGTATGCCATCAAAACGATGCAAAATGTCCGTTTCTGACGTCGATGAAGATATAGTTAGTAATGTTGATAGTAACGAAGATTCTGTGAGTGCTGTAGATACACATAGTCTTAAAGATGAACTGAATTTATCAACTAACAAAAGAAAACGAAAAAGCCAAAATCCTACTAAATGTTCTGTACCTGTAATGATGGACGATGGCGCAAGCGATGGCGAATCATCTGATGACGCTTTTTCTGAACGTACTTTGGATAAGCATGACACTGAAAAGGAAAAGTGTGCACTGAAAAACTTTTCCGAGTTAGAAAAGAAAGACACTTTTAGAGACCATGAAAATGAAAATCTTCCAAACGATGAACCTATAAATCTAGGGAAGAACGTTTCTGATGTGAACGCAAACGAATCAGAAAGTAGTGTTTATAACGAAATCAAAACTAGTTTAGCCCCTTTATACCCTACAGAAAAATTAAAAAAAGAAAAGCCTTTTCAAGAAACTGAGAACGTAGAAGAGAATGATCGACCAGCAAGCACCGTAGAAAGTAACAGAAGCGATGAATCTTTTGATTCATCAAATGCTCTGCGTCACCTAGAAAGTTTATCACATGGCAATTTTGGAGATTTGATGGCGCAAGGACTGCATTTGGGATTAGGCGTTCAAAACTCACATTTGGGGCCGTTGGGGTTTATGATGGGAGGAGGGCCTCCAAGTCCCGCTCGGTCGCAAGCCTCATCTGGAGGCAGTTCTAATGGGCCAGATTCTCCTGACGAAAGTAGCCAAAACCAATTGTTTGGGCTTTTTGACAATGGACAGTTTATCAGTACAATGGATGTTCCTATCGACAAAGATAATCCAAGAAGATGTGCAGCCTGTGGAAAGATATTTCAAAATCATTTTGGAGTTAAAACACACTATCAGAATGTTCATTTAAAATTGATGCATAAGTGTAACGTCGATGGTTGTAATGCTGCATTTCCATCTAAAAGAAGCAGGGATCGTCACAGTGCTAATTTAAATTTACATCGAAAGTTGCTATCAACTTCAACGGATAAGGGGTCAGGAATATTGGAAAAGTCACCTTTTCCATCCCTTACTGGTAGTCCTACTTTACAAGGAGATTTCTTTGCACGTCTTTATGCAGAAGAAGCCTTGAAGAGTCATCACCTTCCCACTTCTCCAAGCAGTTTAAATCAACTTATGATGAATGGCGATCGAATTCCTCCACCTCCATTCTTACTACCTCCTCTTGGAGGGCTTCCTTTTCCACTAGGAAGTTTTAATCATTTTTCACATATGAATGGTTCTTCCGCTTTAACTCGACGAGAACGTTCTTCTGCTTCAAATTCTCCAACTCCAGCATCACCACCTCCAACTAGTTCCTCTCCAGATCCTACTTCCTTAATACACAGTGTCGATGAAGACCTTCCAACGCCAGACAAAGATGGAAATTTACCGTGTCGTTTATGTAAAGCGTACTTCACTAGTGCAGTGCAATTAAAAGAACATTGTGAGTCGAACCATTTATCAGAAATGTTCAGGTGTACGGTTGTCGGTTGTCCTAAGGTGTTTATGTCAAGAACAAAGAGAAACTTGCATTCTGAAAATGAATCTTTACATTTGAATTTGTTTAAGAAGAAAGAATCCAAGTCGAATGTATCGTGACCATTTCAGAATGGGGGGATATTTAGAGCAATACCTTTTTGGTGGTGAATAATTAAAGACACGGGGCGGGGTTAATTTCAGTGTGATTGTTGAAAATTTTGTTAAAAGCCAGTTTTTTAATTTATTACAGTTGTAAAAATAAATGTTAATTTAATTATGTAAAGATTTTAAATAATTTTTCTCTAGGTCGAGAGAGCCAGTTGTCGATGATAATACTCATACTAAATAGATATTTAAAAAAACGATCTCTAGTAAATTGTGGTTCCGAATTTCAATTCGCATGATTGCTAATTGTAAAAGTTGCTCATTTTGGTAGGGCTAATACTTTTCAAAAAGAGAAAGACGCACCGATATGTTCCAATACAACAAAAGTTTGTTGCTGTTAAATTATAGTATAAAAGTAAAACTGATGTGTGTCTACGTAATTTGTAAAGTATTGAGTGATAATTTGTATTGCAGTTGTAGACAAAATAATGTATATTTAAATGTGCAATAACTTGTATATATTATGCTATGTCTGTAAGTGTATAGATGTATATATATTTACTATAATTGTTATTAGGGAAGAATTACAGAGGTATTCTTTAAAATTTTGATTCTAGAATTGTCCTCAATGTATACGATTATACGAGTTAGTACTCTTGTGTATACTATAAGCTTTTTATCAATATTACATTATCTGTAAGTTCTGTGTTCCTCCTTTTTAAAGCCATATGTTTCTGAAAATTGTAATTTGAATCTGAACATTTCTTTACAAATTTGAGCTGTAATATTCATTATATTAATGGTATACATACAGCACAAATAAATTATAATGTTAACACTTCCTTAATAAGTCAAACTGTAAGCAGTACCTTCTAAATGTTATTTATTAATGATATAAAATCATTGTGTACATTGACCAATATACCTCTGGGCTTAATTAAACTATAGCTGTCAGTTGAAGCAATTTTTATTTCATTACCCTTATCCTACAACATATCCTAAGAGAAAATCAACACCAAGCATAATAAATATAGGTACTGAGAAAACCTAACCTATATTCAAAAGTATATTGTAACACTAAGGAGTTCTGTTAAATTGTGAGTATCGAATTGAAAAACAAATATAAATCTATTACTTATGTATAGAAGTTCGAAAAAAAGACTTTTGGGTATTTTCACTTGAAAGTCATATTTTTAATATTGCATTCAGAATATGTTGGAACACTCAGAATTTTTAAAAAGAAACATAATTTAATTAAAAAGTAAAAATCAGTATAGTAATATTAGAAAAGAAATTGGAACTGTACTGATAATAATAATGCTTTTATTTAATTCTGCTATCGATATATTTTGTTTGATTAGCTTTTTCATTTCACTTTATTAAAATTCTTTGGACACTCCTAATGTTAATAGTTCTTCAGTTTATTTACTCTTTGATCATATGCATCATTGGTTTGCCTACTTTACTGACTATCATAATAGTATAACCAGTGACAGTCATATTCAGTAAATGATTTCTTTGATTCTGAACTAACACTTCTTGTGTTCAGGAGTTAGTAGCGCTGTCAGTGAAAAGTTCCTAGACGATTGGCAACGAACGTCAATTTCCGTAAACTTAAAGGCTACACTTTTAAAAGCGCTCTCTTTGCTAACGGCAGCACGTAAACCCGATTACTGCCCCTAAACACAAGCATTGCTGCAACCACTTAGGAAGATTCTAGAAGCTGCATTGTTATGAGGATGCTTCTGTTAGTAGTTAAGATTTAGTAAGTTTTTGAATTAATTATTAAGAAAATGTAGTTGCTTCCTTATTATATTAGTCATCATTCTTGAGAAAGACCCCAGAATGCGTAGATATTCCACTGCACAGCGATAACTCACCTAGTACCTATCAATGGTGTTTTTAGTTACTCAACCTATACAATTGACAATCTTGGCTGGCTGAAAGAACTGTGAACTGCATGAGATATTTGCAATGATACATTTTTATGAGTTACTAGCAGTCACCTTAGCAGGTCCTCAGTCGCTTCGCAGTTGGCAAAACGACGAACGTTGACGCCGACACTGATGAGAGTTCTGTATCGGACAGTATTAAAGACAGAACACTTGGATAATGTTCTGTGGTGTCTTCTTCTTCCCAACCCGACGTCGACAAACACCGTCAGGTCATTGCTATGGGTTCTGGCTAAGCGTATAAGGATCGTCGATAAATGTTTGCTGAGCTGGCTTTGAATTTGGACAAATGTGAATTTCAAGCAAAAAAGGATTTAGCTGTTTAGAATATGAGAATACACAAAAAAGAATCAAACTAGCTCTTTTCATCAATTTAAAAGCCGTCGAAGTTTTGACAACCAAAGAATTCTTAAGAGGAAGACAAAGCAGGTAATCTTTATATCAAATATGACTACTCTGAATAAAACAGTTTGCAAACAAATAATTAAATTTGTGTGGTTAAAAGAGCAATTTCTAAATTAATGGCAACCTCAAGAAAATAAACGTTGAAACCAAAATATTTACAGACTCTCAATAGTGGTACTAGAATAAAAATATAAGAGTTACAAAACAATTTCATTCACATTCTAGAAAACTGTGTTAGTAGACACCCTCATTCGTCCGACTTATCTTCTTCGATTCAATTAAATCAACTTAAACCAAACTACATCATTGCCCAAAGCCTAGCTAAAAACCAACGCTTAGCCTATCTGGGCATAACTTTTACAATGAGGACGACCTCTGCAGCCGCCTACCGGACCTTCCAACTTAGATAAAAAATAGCCCAAGGTTTGGAAAGAGGAATGGACATAAGACACGCCAGAATAACCTAGTTAGTGGACAAGGAAGTACCTGCCCAACCACAAAGCAGTGAGGGAACGGACAGGTCAACTTCCTATAGCACTCGCTGGTTTTCTATGCGGATGTATTACGTACGGATGAATAGATGAGAGACAGACCTTGGGAAATTCCAAAAGGCGAGTTAGCCAAAGCTAAACTGGCTAACAGCCAAGAGCCGGAGGGCTGTAATCCAATGCCGATGAAACGTTTTTCCACTTCCTGGGAAAATGTGAGAATTATGAGACGCTGAGGTTTAAGACCTTCCAGGCGTTACTGGCAAGAGACGAGTATTCTTACCTAGACTTTTGTACGGGAGCCAAGTCGGTTCGGGCAGAGAACAGAGAAAAGAGTAGTAGGCGGTCATAGAGGTGGTCGAGGGAATAGTAAGGGATTAGTAAAAAAGGCCTGCTTGCTAGACTTAAGCCTCCCCAACTATACTACTACCACTACTAAATTGAATTAAGTTAAATTAATACATAACAAATATAAATCCAAAGATATAATTAATATTTTCTAATTTGGATTAGTAAAACTCCAAACTTAATAACACAATAAAATACAGGTGTACTAACAATCCCTCAAGTAACTTTATTAGATAAACCATGCACGTGCTTCGATACTCTACGTTGTATACCCTCGGCAAGAGTAAATTATTTTTAAAAATTAAATAAATAAGTTGTTGTTATAGTGTCTGATTAATAACAGGATGATCTAATAACTAATAAAATGACTCGATCTTCATCAAAACCATTCGGTAACAGCGAGTTTTGTCTTTAGCACTGGATTGAGATTAAGAATGTTAGTGTTGTTTCTAAATGCTACGTTGAATTTGTTGAACATGTTAAGTACGTTGGGGAATCTTTTCTGATGGTTTGCCAAAATATGGAATGAATACTTGTTATGTGTTAAGAACAGGGCCGTACTGATGCAGCACTGGGCCTGTGTTCAAGATTCTTTTCCAATCCAATACCCAAATACACAGACGCAAACAAATAATTTTTTAATTTTTTATCACACCAAATTGTTAAAAGAAACATGCGTTTTCTTAGAATAACAAGACGAAAATGTGGTAGTAGTTAAGTTAAAAATCGTAGTTTTTACAATAATGCAGATCTCCATGTAAACACAAAATTTCAAACATAATATACATTTATATACTTTCGTCTTGACCAGTAGTTGAATTGGAATTTTTATCTACAGTACTGTGCAAATTAGTTTGGGGCAAACCGGAAAATTATAGAGACAAACATTTATTTCCTCCTTTTACATTTTAATAAGAAATTACTTCATTAATCTTCTTAACTATTGGATTAATAAGTTTCCTGTGAATCCGTGCCTAGACAATGACCTATACATTTTCTGTGGGGATCAAGTCTCTTGTCGGTTCATTACTTTCAACTTTTTCTTGATAAAGAAGCTTTTGATGAGCTTTGAAAGAAACTGCCTGTGCAATGTTACGGTCAATTTCCTCTGTATCACATTGATGTACCTCGTGCTATCCATCACTTCTGGTCCGGACGCTGTGAAACAGTTCCAAAACATCACCTTTGGCGAATGTTTGAATGGCTGCTAGATGTGACTTGGTCGAAGAGGTTGCCCATACGCATGAACTTTAAAATGCGTTTCGTCAGGGCAACATCAACATCCCTGGGTGTAGTTTTCCTCTTCCTCCCGCAGCGCCCTTTTTTTTGACATGAGTGATGCTCATAGAAAATAAAAAAAAAACTCAAGAAATCCTTGGAAAAGCAATATCAGGGAAAAAAGGTGGAAATATAAATTCGGGCTATTAGACTAAATACAGAAAAGTAATAGCTACAAGTATACACCTTCCATAGTCCATTACAAGAGTCATGCGCTCTTGTCCCAGTCAACCCGCTTAGTACTGTATCACTATGGAATTTCCTTTACTGTTATTTGACTTCCATATTTCTTTATATTCTTTTAGTTTCGACCTTTCTTGACATTTTTTCTGCACCAGATTGATGTTTATATGCATTCATCACTTAGAGGCCCCATAACTAAGGTTGCTCGAGATTTACTAATTTCTGCATCTGCAGGTTCAGTTAGTAGCGTAGTGGTGGGCGAATGACGTGTTTTATTCTATTATTTTTTAAATGTAGTTGGACAACTTTCGTCTTAATTGATTCTTAAAATGCGTAAGTCTATCAAAGCATTTAAGTGAATTTTGGTATATCTAAAGAAAGGAACTCAACTTGGACATCCCACCCTCCCTTAGTCATTTTAAAACGCAAGAATTTCAAAATTTCTAGGTCATTTATCATCAATGAAAAATTTACAAAAAAACTTTAGATATATTTACTGATAAAGATCTTGATCCTACGGGTTCCTACAAATGGCTATTTTTTTTGTTTTATTAAAGTGTCAGTAATTTGGATTGTAATGGTTCGCGTGTGCTAATCATTTTATGAGTGGAATCTTTCTGTAGAAGTCCGTGGTTTAATGGTAATGGTGCTGTGTGTATCAAGGACTTATAAGCTGCTAATTTGAGTGGGCCTATGTGTGTAGGTCTCTTGTATGTAAACAATTCAAATTTGCTTTGTCTTTTCAGAAAGATCTCATTTGCTTTTCCAAACTATTCATAAAAATGTGGGCCAAAAGTTATAAAATTGGACAGGTTAAGCTCTCTTGTTGAAATGAAATAATTTTGATGAACACTATTGCTTTCAATCAAGAAATTATCTAATAGAAGAATACATTCTTGGGGCGGTATCTTTGATTGGTAAAATCAAAACTAGCTTATAGTGTGATGCTAGGTTTATAGTTTGTATTTTCTAGTGGAAAACGGAATATTTCGACCTGTAGTGTAAATTGTTGATAATTATAGTTTATTTTCTTGGCTAATATATGGTTCGAACTGTTAAAGTAAAAAAATATTTAGTGTCTAGTTTTGGTGCCTGTGGGTTTTTGTTTATAATTTGTTGGTTTTCTAACATTCCTGAAGAAGATATTACAATCTTTTTAAATTTAGTTTGAATTCTTTTTGAGATTTTGTAAGTTAAAATTGTTTCTTCCTGTGTTTGGGCAATACGAAAATTTGAAAACATGCATAATGGGTTGCATACTAATCAGATACAAATTGCAGAGAAGTTTCGATTTGCATTTCAAGTTTAATCATAGAATAATGACCTATATTTTCCAGAAAGTAATAATCAGAAAAAGTGTTTGATTTTTCAGGAAAGTCTTCTCGACAATCTTTTCTGACATTATTTTATGAATTTTATTTTAAAAATTTATTTGGTAATAGACAAAAATTTAAATAGTTCCCAGCGCAATGTGGTTGCTGCTTCTTAGGTATTGAGCGGCTCGAGCTACCCAACCACTGCCATCGGAAAAATCATTTTCTTACATCTTAATTTAAAAAAATGTGTATTCTCTCAAATTAATATTTTTTTATTGTAACATTATCACATTAAACGCTTCACGTGCAACTCTGTTTACCTAAATACCCTAGCATCTACTTTCAAAAGAACAGACATTTTTAAAAATACCACGGACAAAGTATTGATGTTGATGTATTAAAACTTAATCCATAATATAAGTAACTTTGGTGAAAGAGATATAGAACATCTTATTCAGCGTTGGACTAGAAAGAAAAGACCCACCGAGAGTTACTAAAACATGGCGGCACTAATACTTAGTAAACGTATGTTGTTATGTTAAGAAATTTTTCTAAAGCAAAGGCAAATATTCTCTGATGACTAGGTAAATACTATTGAACCAGGGGCAAATAGTATCTGTCGAAATGTGTTTTAGGCATATTCCACTCGAAATGGTTACTAATCAATGCAGATAAATGGTTTGGTATCTGTAACCCTCCAATTCTGTAATTCAAAACAATGCAGATAAGTAACTTAAAAGCCAAATACACCCCCCCCCCCCCCCCAATTCTGTCGGCTAAGTAGGTAGCAATTCATAACCATTGTCTCTAACAATGACGGTAGCGACTTTTTTATCTGATTTATTTTTTTACTTTTTACTTTACGTTTGGTGTTTTATGATAAAAATAGGGTATAGCAAAATACAACATTGATGTATGAAAAAATACCAACATATGGTAACATTTATTGGCCAATGCATAAAGTTAAAGGAAATTCATTTAGAAAGCTGAAACTACTAAATACGAACAATTTTGGAATTCTTTAGAAGTACGAAACTATTTTCTTTACAAATGGAATTATCTACAGCTTACGTAACGCATTCCCACTACTAATCAGAAATTCCGAAAGGTAAGTAAATCTGCCTCAAGATGAAACACATACACATTAGCCAGGAACTTCCAAAGCTTTGAAAATCTGCCTCGACATTCAAAACAACCATTAATTACTTTTAAGTGCGAAATTAATTTCTTTTTTAGTTGGAATCATATAGAACTTACGTAACAAGTTAAGTATAATACTCACAATTCACCAGAAAGCTACAAAAATCTACCTCGACATTCAAAGCAACCATTAATTACTTAGAAGTGCGAAGTTAATTTTCTTTCCAATTGGGATTAAACTTAGAACTTACGTAACAGATACATAAATACACATACGCTACTTGAAACTTACGTAGCACACACATTTGTCAGAAACTTAAAAAAGCTAACCAAATCAGTTACTAGATTTATGATAAGCTCGTAATTACTTAGAATTCGAAATTAATTTTCTCTGCAATTGGAATTACCTAAAGCTTACGAAACGCATACCCCCACCATTCACCAGAAATTTTGAAAGCAAAATAAATCTGCCTGTAAATTGAAAACAAGCTTGAAACTAAAAAGGTTAAAATCAATTTTCGTTCAATTTATTGGAAAGAACACCAAATTCAAATCTGAACAATTTCTGCTAACTACCTGGAAGAATTATGTTTTATTTTCCATTTTATGAGGTATTATAATAAATTTTATAATATTTAAGTATATAAGAACGCAACTCGTAATAAGACGATTACAAATCTTCGTATTGCGCTGGACTTCTTTTATGTAGTTTGCCGTACCATTCGGCTAGTCGCAGAGTTTATAGAACTTTCTACAGACACGTTAAGATACTGTTTAGCTTATCTTTTTTATTATTTATTTTATAAATTTTGTCTTGTCCGTAATATAACAACTAATAAAGAAGGAGCGAAGTTTTAAAATACCCGCGAACACTTAATGCTTTATCATTATCTACGTTATGCAACCCGCACAATTACATTGCTTAAACAAAAGACTACACATACAAGAGATTCTGCATCTTATAAGAAAAATAATAAATTTCAGTTGTTTTATTTTTAAAAATATACAAAATTTACAATTCCAATAGTTATTTAAAGCAATAATATTAATATAGTCCTCTCATATTCTTTTTCAAAATTTTATACATTGTTATAATTACTGAAAATGTTACAACAAAAGTATTACTTAAGATATCATTGGTTTGAATTCATTGTTACGAGAACATACTTATTTCAGATAAAATTAAATATATTAATGTAAAATAGAAAATTTTAGATTTTAAAATAATTTGTAATTATACCACAAATTGTGGCAATATATAATTTCCTGAAGGAGGGGCACTTGAAACATAGATTGTTATAAGTCATTTCTTGATTATAAATAAATAACTTAAATTACACCTTAGTTCTTTAAACTGTACTAGTCAGTTTCATAATTATTTTACTTAATGCCCCTACCTTGTGATTGACCACATTTAGTTATGTTTGTATTTTATTATTTACAGTCAGTTTAGAGTACAAACTTAATTTTTAAATTTAAACATAACTAACGATACTACCTTGCCAAAATGGATAATGAGAAATTCTCCAGTTTCTTACTCTTTAAGTTATCCTCAACGTACAATTTACAATCTTACATAGATGTAAAGCATCCACAGAAAATGATTAAAACAATTAATCAATCTGTACTCTAAACATGCACACATAAGATGACTGTAAATGAATATTAAGGATTACTGGAAAGTACAAAGTTTCAAAATTTAATTATTGTTCTTTAGGAATAGTGCTGTTGAACTGCTGAAATTTGACTCGAGAAAGCAGTGGCACAGAGTCTTTTAATTTGTTTTTAAATTTTAATAGATCTAATATTTTAACAGGTCGCTTAGTCAGAAAGAATGTTTTCATTATAATCTACATGCTAAATATAACTACATAAAGTTGAACAATCTAGGCTACAGATAAATGCTGTTGTTTTAATAAAGCAATTACAAAATAAGTGAAGCAATCTGCACCTTCATCAAAACTACTGTAGCATTCTTGAATATTATTCTGAAAACTCATTTTACCCTTCTTAATACTAAATTTTGTTGTCGCCTCTACTGTATTTAGTTAAGATAATTAAAGTATCATAGATGTTGTAAATCGTGATAAATTTAAAATTTTCTGCTTTTAAGAATTTGTGTGCAATAAATTTAAGTTCTATAATCAGAAAACTATTGTGTGTAATATATGGTGCAATAAAGATAAAGAAGTTGAAAGAAATCTCACATATACAGGGTTTTCTAACTATAAACAATTTTAAAATAGTAGGGAGAAATTCATCTATAATCCTCGCAATTTATTTTCGCTGCCTATTTTTCAAAACCAAATAAGACCCACTGATTTCTTCTAACCAATCTGCGCACTTCATACATGGTTGTTTAAATTCTTTCCATGATTAACCACAAGTCTGAAATTAAATAACTGTCTAAAAGAAATATTTATTAAAAATTTAAAAAAAAATACCTTCTTGTTCATTTTTCTCGAAACTTCAGAATAACTAGTCTTCACTGGTTCTTGTTTTAACTACATGAACAAGCACATTAAGATTCCTAATATTATGCATTTACAAATTACTTCGGTTTTGTTTGGGTAGTGGATTTGATATTCTATTTGCATCTGTCTTAAATCCTAAACACTTCTACTGATTTCCATTTTTAATAAAGAAATAATTAGAGACAGATACAAATTCCTATTGTATTTTGTTTTCGATTAATCTTTGATCTTACTAAATTATTTAAATTATAGTATTGGGGAGTGGCAGTAAACTAGCAACAGCTGCTAAAATATAGAGTAAATTATTCTATACATACCACAAATCATTGATGTTCATTAATTTGTTATTTAATATAATGACAAGTATACTTTAATTGAAATGCTTCAACACCAATCAGGCTGTAAACATAAAGGTATATTTTTAAAACCATAACAAATTAGAAACAAAACAGGAACCTTTTTAACTTATTTCACAATAGAAAATAAAACTAAATTAATGATACGGGATATTAATAGAAAAATAAATACATAAATAAATAATAAAACTATTATTTTTAATAATATAAGAACACCAATGTACATCTCTATCAGTTTTAATAACTTTAATTTCTATTATTGCTGTATAATCTTGCTATCAGTTCTGTTAGGCATTTAAAAGTGTAGAATTTTCATAGAAGGTGCAATTTTGGAAATGTTAACTACTTATCTACATTATAAATACTAAGTTGCATCACCAAAATAGCGTATAGTGCTGCATTTAGTTCGACAATCTGATATAGTAACTTTACATAATGCAAATTTTATTTTACAACACTATAGATATAATTATTTCAAAATAGGTTACTCTTAAAAAATGTAATATAAATTGTAAATATAACATCAACAATTGTAGTTTATGTACTAACTACTAAATCTGTAATTTATAATATAGATTTATGCATAGTAACAAAATAAATGAAAAATATGTTTTTACTACCTACAATGAAGCGGAATCTATACAATTTATACTATCACAGCAGTTGTACAGCACTAAATTAATTAAACATTATTGTATGTACTATAAAAAGCGGTATATGAATATTTCTAAATAAAATGCCAATATGAGTTACAGTAATATAACTCACGTTCTTGTTTAATTAATCAATTACTGTACAGCACAATCTATACAATTGACCCAAAATATAAACATAAAAATACTAAATAAAAGGCTTCTGAAAGATAAATCCTAATTTAGTAATGGCAAATTAATAAAACCTAATATACCTACAATTGAATAGTTAACAATTCCACTTTTGGTTAATTACAATTTGACAATATTGCAAGGGGTTTTTATAGTTTTATTATTTATTATCTAAAAATAAATAAAACTATTCATTGTAATCCCACCATTCCTTTTCATATCCTTCGTGAACATGTTCTAATAGAACTTTTCTTCTGCTGTCGCAATATCTGAAATAGAAATAACATCAGATAATAAGAAATCAATAAAATCTATAAAACAAATATACAGAAATCAATTCACACCACATTTCTAAAATATCTAGAGCAACAAGTTAGAAAAATATAACAATTTCTAGTAATTATTAAAAAATATTGTAAAGAACTTGTACAGAAGAAGAATTAAAAACAAAACAAGAATTTCTTGTAACAATAATAACAGATTAGATGTCTTGCAAGATTTCCCCAGCTCTATCATCTCTGCATGTTATGTTGAAAAGCATTAAACTGATGTAAAATTAATACAAAGTTTAAAAGGTAAGTCTGCCTTAAGATAATGCTACTGATTCATGCCATTTTCAAGATACTTTATAGCTTATCCATTTGGTAAGTCTTTATCAGATTTCCACTGCATTTGTCTCTACTAAGCCTTTCTGTTGGAGTTCGCATATGTTTTATCGCAGTTTATTGTTAATCCATACTCTTTACATTTTCATCAACCATCTAATATATTCAGTAGGATAGTCAAATCTAAAATTTGTTACATTTTTGCTTTTCTAGACTTGTTCAAGAACAAGGTAAAAAGATTTGAAGAAAGGTTTCTTTGTTGAAACAACGATTTCTTTATTTTTTGGTGTGCATCCTTTACTTTAATTATCTATTGCATACCACCAAAGAAAACTTTTCTGTTTCTTTGTTGAACCAGATTCCTCCAAAATATTGTTTTTACTACCTATCTCATTCAGTTCACAGAATCTTATCTTTTTTTCTAGACCATTTGCATTAATTAGCTCTTCTCTCCTTTCAAGTACAGTTGAACCTTGATAATTCGAAACCCAAAAGAAAAAAAAAAAGACATGTCGAGTCATCAAAATTCCAACTAATCAAGGCATTTTTACATTAACGCATAAATATTAGTCATTTGCAAAAAGTTTGGTTTGCAAGGTTTTCAAATTATCGAGGTTCACCTGTGATTTCTCTTTATTTTTCTGTTTTCTATTTTACATTACTTGCAGCAGATGCTGTGGCTATTGCATTTTGTTTCAGGCCTCATTTTTCACTTTTCTGATTTATGCACATAGTTTATCTGTTAACAAAGCAGGAGTGAGTTTTATTTAAACTGGATCTATTGATTTGAGCATACTTTATATTCTTTGCATAAAATATTAAACTTATTCTTAGCCTAGTAGGCCTACAGCTTTGTGTATTGTTCTTCTCCATTTTGTTCTTTCTCTTGCCTTTTTCTTCCAATAGCATTAACATATCTTCTTTGGTCTTCTTTTAGTATCCTATACGTGACCCATTCATCTAAGCCACTGTTTTTTGCTACTGCAACTACTTGGTTCATTAAATAATTCCATTTGTTTCTTATTGGTTTTTCTTTCCTAACTTCCATTATATTTTTCCCTCCATAAATTTTTCTAAAAATTTTCCTCTCCCATCTGCTTAGTAAATTATGTTCTATCGTTCCTATGGTCCATACTTCACTTCCAAAAATTACTATTGACCGAATTATCAATTTTTACATTTGTATTTTCAGGTTTCTCGACACTTTATCATTTAGGATTCTTTTCGATGTAAAGATCATGCAATTTCTCTTCATCAGTCTTTGTTGTATTTCTCCCTTGATCTCAGGCTTTTTGGAGATATTTGTCTCTAGATATTTAAGTGTCAACTTCTTCAAAACTATATATTTTCCTTCTTCTTGTTTGTATTCTTAATTCATTTTTTTCGTATTCTTTATCTGACCAGTTTTCTGTTCATTTGTCTTCAGGCTTTGCACTGCTTTTTCTAACTGTACAAGTTTCTCTCTTAATTCTTCCTTGCTTCGTGCCATTATCACTAGTACTTGGTGTCGGTTGTTATATATTAAGTCCAGTTCTCTTTATCCTTGCCTTCCTTACCACGTATTCTAACGCTATGTTAAACAACAATACTGACAAGGGATTACCTTGTCTCAAACCATTTTTCTACAGTAAATTCCTTTGTCTGTTGGCCATCAACTTTCACTCTGCCTGTTGTTCCTTCAAGAGCCATTTTCGTTAAACTCAGCAATTTTCCTTTTAGTGCTAATGCTGGTTGTGCATTACATTACATTACATTTTTCCATCATTGACTTGCAAAAATCAGCTCTTCGTACTTTATTTTCTCCCAAAAGCTTTTGATGATGCAAATATTTAGAAGATTTGGCAGGTTAGTATGTACTGTGGCTAAAATATCTATTTCATTATCATTATATTCCATATTGTTTGCCCCTGATGGTTGGAACAAACACTTCCAGTAGTCTCAAATTTTCATAAAATTCTACTAACAGTAGTATGGCGTGGACGAGGTCTGTTTGTTTATTTTCTAAATCAAAAAGATTTTGTCACTAAAGAATTTATAACTGGGACATTTGAAGCACATGTCAACTATGGTAAAAACCCACCACAGTAGGAGTTGATCCTTTGCCGATATATTGGTATTGCATTTTTGCTATGATGCAAACCTTCATACTATGAAGCTTGGAAAGTTCTGCTTCATATTTAAATCTCTTCAGTTGTGATTGGTAGCTTTTTATTATGAGAGCGCAACATTAAAAACAAGTGACAATTAAACAATCAGATATAAATTCCTTTTCTCTTTTTTCTTGATGAACAAAATAGTCAATCAGTAACTCGTTAAAAGCTGTTTGTAAAGATATTATCCATGCCACCAAGACAAAAAAATTGTTGCATTTAAGTTGTAACATGTGGATCAATTAACTTGAAAGATCTTCAGATCTATTACCCTATGATTATTTTCTAATGACGAATTCATTCAAAACCTGGAATAATATGAGATGTTACATTGTTTTGTCAAAGACGTAAATTTTGATGTAATGGAACCAAAACGTTTTAGTCTCCCCTCTACCATTTTCTGTTGAAAATGAAAGTGTTTGAAGACACGGGAGTACTTAAATAGAACTATAGTTAACTAAGATAAGCATAATAAGCTGCAGGTATCCTGGCATCTATTAGTCACTGCACACAAAGAAATGCTTACATAATAGGTTACATTTTTAACATGTTTTTCATAGTAATTCTTTTTTGAAGACAAACAAGGACAATAAATAATAGAAACAATAAAAGCCATCGTAACAACAGTTCTGATTCAGTTTCAGATTCCTTAACCACACAAGCATATCAGATGGATAAATGAATTAATACATGAACCAGTCACAAACATAAAATTAATAAAAAAGTGCAAGACAACTTTATTATTAAGCTGAAGAATATTTTTAAGAGGAATCTTTAATTCTATTGAGTTAGTGATAATTGAACATTTTTCTTCTTTTTGTTTATTACAATAACACATGGGCTGAAAAATCCCAGGCCTAACAAAGAAAACACGGTTTTTTTTTGTTCAAAATTAGCTTTATTCATCAACGTAATTTCCATCAAGAACAACGCAATCATTCCAGCGCCGCTCTAACAAAATACCGAAGCCATAACCTTTCCAGCCGATTGTTGTGCTTTCAGTCGCTTTGGACGAGGTTCACCAGTTGCTGTCCACTCAATGACGATCGTTTTGATTTCGGAGTGAAGTGATGGATCCATGTTTCATCCATTGTCACATATCGACGCAAAAATTCCGGTTTGTTACGTTTAAACATGGCCAAACACTGCTCAGACACATCAACACATTCTTGTTTTTGGTGAACAGTGAGCAAACGCGGCACCCACTTTGAGCAGAGGTTTCTCATAGTCAAATGCTCATGCAATATAAAGCCAACACATTCTTTTGATATCTTTACAATGTCAGCTAACTCACGCAACTTCACTTTTCGATCATTCAAAACGATTTTGTGGATATTTTTGATGTTTTCTGGTGTTACCGCCTCATTTGGACGTCCACTGCGTTCTGCATCATCGGTGTCTCTATGACCACGTTTGAAGTCAGCAAACCAACGTTTTATTGTTGTTTCTGATGGAGCGGAGTCCCCATAACACTTTTCAAGCCATTGCTTCGCTTGAATGGTATTTTTTCCCATCAATAAGCAGTGTAAAATTAAAACACGAAATTGTTTTTGATCCATTGTTTTGAAAATAACAAAAGTAGCGTCACTCTTAGCACAATAACTCACAAAATAATGAATAGAATATCATGAAATTTTAACAGCTGTCTTTTGAAGGTTAGTACTAACTGAAAAAGCGGTGAATGCAATAGAACTAGCGCCATCTATTTGTTAGGCCTGGGACTTTTCAGCCCATGTGTTATACTTTTGTGCTACCCTCTCGCAATAAAACATCACCAGCTGTTACTGGTCAACACTGATCTATTTTGTGGTATAGAATCTTATATTAATGTTATAATTTTCTTAAATTTGCAATTAATACAAGAACATAATTCCAATAATTACAATATACAGTTCATTCAATAATGAGCATCCAAATTTAGTTATAATAAAGATTAAAATAGTAGCAACAAGCTGTAACAATTGAAATGCATTGTTACAGTATCTAGCGTAACTTGTAATCCACATAATATCAATTTATGTTAAAGATCTCGACTCTCAATTATGAAAAAATGCACACATAAATCAAAAAATCACTTAATGATTCTAATTCCCAAAAAACCTCAAGATATGTTTTCAATTTCTTCTTTTATTAACCACTGCAACAGGAATTTGTGCAATCAATGCCATCATGACATTAAAAAGGTTTTCTAAAAATAATACGCTTACCTATATTTATCTTGAACTTTCTGTTTAATGTCGGCAAGATTTTCCGAAGTGATGTCTCGTTCTAAATATTCCGACAATGTTTCAGTTGCACCTTCGAGGTCCTTTTGGTTATCTTCAAAGATCACAGATTGATTATTTTTTTGTAAATAATATGCAAACACATAAGTGTACATAAGAGTCTGCCTACACTGACACAAAATATCAACAGCTTTTTTGAGGAATTGTACTTCAATCCAACTCATGTTGTGTTGTTGCATTTCCTCCATTTTTTCCTTAACAGATGCATATAATTTATGTTCAAACTTTAAAGAAGCCATATGATTCATGTAACGATTACAGTAAAACAAATAGCGCTGCAAAGCTGAACGAGATTTTTCCTGAGCATCACGAGCTGCTTTAGCTTCATCTTCATCATATCTATTACAATTATACCATGAACTACCATGAGGTTCCCATGGACCCAAACACACCCAACAAAAATCAGCTTTACAATTTTGATTTTTACAAACCATATGATTGCACCCTCCATCTTTTTCAATGGTTACATTGCATCTTGGACACTCTTTGGTATTTGCTGCAATCCAATTACTAGTCTCAGAATCATCATCACACTTTTTAATCCATTTTTTTAGTAGATGACATTTTACTGGGTCATGCCAATTTTCCCCACAAGAAAAGCAAAAAGTATGATTACATTTGCAAGTAACATGATGAGGTTCAACATATTGAACTTTTATAGCATTATTGCAATCAGGAGATGGACACCATCTCAAAAGACGATTACACTAAAACAAGTTTGGTTAGAATTTAGTAATAATTAAGACAGTAATTTACCTCTACAAAACTATTTGTAATTAAATGCTGATATTTCAACCGAACTTTGGAATCCTTTACTAAACGCATAACACTAGCATCATCAACCAGTATATCACATCCATGTGCAGCACAAGCAATTGTTTGTCCTACGCCTTCTTCCATTATTTTTGTTGTTAAGTATTCACACCAACAATGGGTACAAAAACGGTGACCACATTCTAATCCAGTCATGTGCTTAAAAAGAAAGTCATGACAAATGTATTATGTATATGCAAATATTGTGAGTTGGTAAAAAACAATTTTTAGGCACTTTTTATTTCATCATGAATGGATCATGGTCAAATTTACTATACTTAATATTTAAGGTGATGATAAACTTGGAAACACTGCAAAGTAAGTTCTAGGAAAATTAGTGTTTCAAAAATATATGTCAAAAATTCTGGAGAGTATTCCATATATCAAAAACAAGAAAAAAAGCTCCATGAATATGTTTATGTTGGAGCTACAATAAAGGCAATAGGAGCGATGATAAGAGCAACAATAAAAGCAACACATTTTCTTTCATTGTGGTGTTTATATTGACACTATCAGATCGGTGCTATAAAACTATTTGCATTGCAATTTTAACAATAGAAACATTAAAAAGCATATAGTAAAAGACAATATGTGATTCAGAAGATGAAATATTTTTTTCTTCAAATACAGTTCAGTGGTACTTTCTGAAAAATCGTAAAAAATGTCAATATGCAGCGCATCCCATAAACACACAATTTGGTGAGTTTCATCATCTCTGCAATGACTTAAGAAAGTAACTACAAAAATTTGCTCGATATATGAGAATGAAACAAGAAACTTTTGATTATATTTTGTCCAAAATTGGTGACAACTTTGATAAAGTATGGAGCAATGGAGCGAAGAAATGCAAATAATTTCATATCCTCGCTTTTATCGCTAGTCGACCGGCGAGTACTGCACTTATGCTTTCCTCAACATAAACAGTTCCATATGAAAGTAATATTTACCTTTCGTTGCTTTGCTACTATCGTCACTCTTATTTTTTATCGTAGTTCCAACATAAACGTACCCTAAAACCGCTTTGTTTCCAAGATAGAGAATGTTAAAGTTACATCAAAAAATATTTTCCAATTTTTATAATTTGATATTTGGTAAAATGTTATAGTGAATCCTGACCGATCATCAGCCATAAAACTTGCCACCATATCTGCATGTAACTGACTTCTACAGTATCAAAACCATCTGAACGATAACAATTTAAAGTAGTCAATTAGTATAAATGTATTAAGTTAATAGAGATATGAAGCAAGAGTACTTTTTTGTGGCTCTTTTAGAATGCCATATTGATTTTTAAAAAATCAACACAATTTGAAAAAAAAATTATTTTGCATACCCCCATAGCAGTGTTGGGTAAATTTCAATCAAACTAACAATTAACGATTACCATTAATCATGAAAGAAAATCATATGAAATGATTGACAATTGAATTAATTGCATGAAACAGTATTAAGTAATTGCAGAAAATGATTACTGACTACATCAATTACAAGAGCCAGTCTATTAATGACTAGAAAAAATTAACAGTCGCACATACAGTTGAACTTTAATAACTCGAACCTTGAACCTTGAATCCTTGATAACTCAAATGTATTGTGAATGTACATACATTTATGTAAAAACATCTTCATTAGATTATATTAGGTTTGATTGCTCAAAGTGTCTTTTTTCCCCTTCAAGTTCGACTGTAAATTGTAAACATTGGCCATTGATTAGTAATAGCAGATTGGTAGATACTTTAGTTTTTATTCTTAGCCCACTAAGGTTGCTTTTGAAAAATAATTTTTTAAATGTGCGGCAATTTCCTAAAATATATTAAAGGCGTAGAAATTTCCAACACCTTCATATCTAGCAGAACAGTAGATGTACAGATATTTAAGTAGGTACCTATTCAGTATCATAACTCAGACATTGACACCTATATTTCTTTACTAAGTAAGAAATTCATTTTTTGTTATACATTCTGAAAACTATTTGAATGTGATATTTAATCTCATCAATCCTCCTATTCAGCTTCCACAATATTCATTGACAATTGTCATTCTTAAAAGTGTCACACTCCACGTTAACTAAATTACTTTCTTTCATCTATAACACCTGTTCATTAATGTTGGAAAAACCATACATCAAGAAGTATATTCTAATGACAAATTAATAAGTCTAAGTTGGTTAAAACACTTTTTGATTCAGAAATCTTCTCGGAAACTCATTTAACTCCTTTTGGATTACCAATTAGAGAATTTTATGAAATATAACTATTTGGGCACTACAAGTACATATTATGTTGTTATTATAATTTTATTTTCTTGTTGTAAGGATTACATTCCAGAAGTTTTGACATGTATTTTTGAAACACCCTGTATATTACAAGAACTATATGTGATTGTGACCGAAGAAAGGGACTTTACGTCTAAAAACATGTTTTCAAGAAAAACGCGCTCAAAGTTTAACAACTACTGTTGTCTGGTGTGTCTGTATCCAGTGTACATTGGGTGATGCATTGTCAGAGTGTACCTTCTACAGTGGTGGTGACCCATGTTAGTTGCTATGATTATAGTGTGTGAAAGGGAAGAAGAAACAGAATTTGAGTTGAGGGCTTTATACCTCCCTGTTCCCTAGGGTAAGAGATACCCTATGCATGGGCGTCCGCTGCTATGGGCAAGGAGGGGCGCTTGCCCCCCCCCTGGATTATAAATTGTATAATACAATATTGTGTTACATGTATTTATATATGGCTTATATTATAAATTTGTTGGTCAGCCCTCCCTGGAAATCATCAAGTGGACGCCCATGACCCTATGGTTCACAATGTGTCAAACAATGTCAAAGCTGGCCAAAATTTTGATTATCACTAGAAATATATAATTTTTACTTTTTAACTAATTTTAATAAAAATCTACAAATAATGTCCATTGTATCAAATTTAATAGATAAATGCCTGTACCTACCTGTACCTTGTTGTTAATGAGTTTTACACGCTTAAACTTTAGTAGTGTTTGCAAAAGTGAATAAATTGGGTATTAACGTTTTATCTTTAGTCTGAAATATCTTTCTTCAATTAAAAGGTGAAGATGTACAACAGATTGCATTAAAAAAGGAGGATTGAAAGATGTTAAAACAATCAAAACCAAAAAATGGGTTTTTTTAGGCATAAGGTTCTTTCTTTGGGCACCGTCACATATTATGTTTCCAGGTATAAACTGCTGCTGTTTCATTTTATGCCCCAGCATATTGATTATTCAATATCTAATTATGTTAATAGCCTAAATAACTATCAATTAGAATTATTTGTACTTCCATCATCACAGTTCAGAATGTATCATAAATGTTCTGAACTAAAAGGTGGTCAATGGTGTAACTTCAATGTGTATATGGACAGCTTAATTGATTTATACTGTCAAAATTGTCAAATTATATGGGAACTAACCAATCAAGCAGTTCACCAAAATCCTCAGATTCTATCTGAATGATTTTCAATTTTTCTTTAACCCCTACCCTTTCCCCGATGACGTCATCAATTCTTTTTTTAATGGCAACCCCCATTTTTTCTTACAGATTCTGATTCTCTTAAAAATTCTGTGTACAGCAAGCATACAATTATGTCAGTGACGTAACTACAAGCAGATTTATTCCAGATAGAAAAATACACAATAAGTAACAAATGAAGCCAAGTAAACAGTTACACCACTTCAACTTAAACAAATTTATAAGCGTTTTTAAATTATTAGCTGTACACAACCTCGTTAAGTGGTACATAAAATCTTAACTGGAGTAATTGTAACATAACCTCAATATTTCATGAAAAGTTTTGAAGTTATCTTCAAGAAAATTCGAGTGCTTGAATATGTTTTACTTGAGCGCAAGGTGTAATATTTGTAATATTAAAACTACAAATTTAAACAATTTACTAAAAAACCATGTCGACAAAAAAACTTCGTTTATCAAATTACTTGCAAAACTTTCACATCAACCAGAAGTGCATGCGCAAACTTCCTCAAACCTATGAAGTCAATCTTACTTTTAGTCTAGTTATATTTTACTCTGAGAGCAGAATCAGTTTGATACCTGGCTCTGAACTTTTTCTCACAATTTATACTTTATATTATTTGTGAGATTTATTTCTTTATTACACTATTATTATTTACTTTTAATATCATAATCTCAATTTTATATTTGAACCTGTTGATCTTCTGATTGTTTCTTTGAAGAAGCTGACACAAAAATTTCCAAGAATTTTGATATGTTCTTTAGTAACATATGAGAATAAATGTACAGAAGTTTAGCTCTATATTTTATTTTCAAGGTGAAAATTATATTTCCCGAACTAGTAAATGTTACTGTATTGATTAAATGATTAATAAAATTAAATGGACTATAAACTTGAGAGGTTATAAATTTGAAAAATGAGTACTATAATTCATTAATTGTGTTGTATAACAAAACAATGCTTGGAATTATCAGCTAGTCTAAGCAAATGGATCAAATATTCAAATCATTTGCAAAATGATAAGCGATTATCAGTGGCAGCTTTAACAGTATTGCCAGTGGAGCATGGGCACTAGCTATTAATTTTTGTAATTTACAAATTACACTTAAACACAAAAGAATATAAATGTAATGTGTTTTACTCACACAAAAATTACAAAATTTAATAACTACTGCCCTTTGTTGGCAACATCATTCAAATTGTCACTGTTCTTTCTGTACAAATTGAGCTTACCGAACAAGGCAGTACTGTAAAACAAATTTCACATTCCTCTGTTCCTGTAATAGGCTTTTTTGGTACCTACAAGAATTACATACGCAATAAACATTGATCGCCATTTACAACATGTTAATTACTTTTATAATATTACTAATATTGAGTTTCCTAAACGGATTTACTACCCGAGCTTCTGAAAATAACTGATCTTGATCACCATCATAAAACCTCTCCATTAATTTTTCTTTATCCCATTTAAAATGATTTAAAAGTATTCTAGTCGTAGTAGTAGGTATCTGAAACAATAAACTGCATTAGATAGAAGTATTGGAAGGTTACAATTCAAGGACGTTAATGTTAATACACATTAGAGATTTTTACATCGGTGTTATTTAACAATGTACACTTTCAGGTTTAAAGCTTATGAATCTTGTCTCGAACCAAACTGCAGCTATGTATTATGTTGAACAATTCTATTTGTTCGTTGTGTCATACCGAATAGTTAATTTATTAACCAACGTTAATGTAAATTCAACGATGTTAACAATAATGCAACATACCTCAACTACTGAATTAACTTCTTTAATACAATCAACCATATGCTGTACAATTTCTTCGGTGGAAAGTACTTCAAATGGATATTCATCTGTGTCAGTTTGTTTTTCTCTGTGTCCTGAGACCTCCACTTCCATAGCAAAATCAACATCATCTCCACTGGATTCATTACCTGAATCAACATCATCATATGTTTCTTCTTCAGAATCCATATTCAATTAATCAAAACTTAAACACTGCACTAAAACGAAATTGAATCAAATTATTTCGCGAAAATATAAACCTGACTCTGTTTTATATTTTAAGGTTGTAATTATAGAAATGCATGCATTACCAACTGAGAACAAACATATGTAAGGAATGTGACGTCATCTCCACCTAATTTTGAACGACAGTTAACTTAAAATCGCTAATTCTACGAATACTGGTTACTGAATATTCTTTAAAAGTTTAAAAATCAAAATTAACTTATTTTTACAGGCACAAACACATATAATATCCATAAAGTTAATTTAGATATTTCACATGGATAAGATTAAGATTATTGCAATATACAGGGTGTTTGCAGAAATAATATTCGTAATTGTATGCAATTGCTATACTTGATTTTTCTAGCCATATAATTATTTATAAAGTTAACATTTGGTTGATTACAATGTCTTATAACACAACTACACGTTTATTTAAAATAAATTTTAGTGCAAAATAATATAGAAAGAGGAATCAATAAATATTCTACATTAGTTCTATTTGATGAATTTTACAGAAATTCTGAAAAATGGTAATACACGGAAAATAATAAAACAAAGCATAACAATAAAGCAATATGTTAATTTAAAATTAGTTAAGCTTAAAATACAAATACTAAAATATATGTATTGTTCAATAATATCGTATACAACAATTGAGTATTATAACGTCATAATTTATAAAATATGAATGAATAGTAATAATAATAACTGTGCTATACTAATTTCTAGTTTGTAGAATTCTTAATTAATTTTTTTAAAGCATGTAAAACCTATATTTCAAGAAGTAAAAGTTTTCTACGTTTTTGTTAAATTTTCTAAATGAACAAATCAAACTTAAAGTTCCTAGATTTGACGAATGTCACCAGATTTGCATTTAAGAAATATAACCGTTCGTTAACCGTGTGTCAAATTGTAGTGTACTGTCAAAAAACATTCGCGGTAGTAACTAATAACGCACTTGTAAGAGAATTTTAGATGATTCTATGCAGTTCTATTTATTATACTATACTAATTGTTCATAGGCAGTATTCGGTAAGTCATTTTAACATGTTTTGCAGTGCGCTATATTTCAAAAGTGGTTATAATCTCATTTTATGTAAAGTTAATATACAAGGTACACCTAATCCGTACTCCTTATGTTTCTTTAACTATTATTAATTTAATAGATGTTTGATTATTTATAATGTATTACAAATTTTTCATTAATGATGGAATTAGAAGAATCTTGTAATTACTTATTTAAATTATATATGTATATATGTGTTCAAAAGTAAAACGATAAAAAGTATATTTATAAATTAAAATTAAAAAAAAATATACACAGTGTTACACTTTTTATTGTAGGGTCTTAACCAATAACATCCTTTGCGAAATAACAATCATGCGCCTTTGAAAACATGCGCGATGCAAATGTATTTTTGAGTGAGTCACTGATAGGTTCTGTACAGTGTGCATTCAAAAATCATAATAATTGTAACTGAATTAATTTATCTAATACGCAGTTATCTACTATTCTGTAGCTTGATTTTTATTCAGTAAGCCGTTTTAATATGCCTTAAATACATTATTTTCTTTAACATGGTTCTTATTTTACAGTTGGCGATATTTAACGAATTTGTATTGCTGCAGTCTCCATGTAACCTTGAAGAATATCTGGTGTTAAAATCGCTTGTGGTATGTGTAATCTTTTTCTTAGGTATAGCTAACATAAGGATCATTTTCGCTATGTGTATATAAAAACTATGTCTTTATGATATCTCTTATATATTATCATACACTGCGTGTATGTTTGATTATAGTTTCTCGAAAGCTTTTTGGTAATGGCAGGAATGGTTTCATATCGACAACCTAAACTATAAAAAGATTTAAAATAATAACGGATACGTTTATAAAGCATCCTTGAAATGCTGCTCGCTCGCGAGACCTTGGAAACTGTACATACCCTCTGTTTGGGTACTGCTACGTCACCAATTTGATGTCGTCACAGTGAGGTAACGTGAAATGGGGGAATATGATTGGTCTCGTTTACGAATTGGTCGCCATCTTGTAAACTTAAAGCATAAATGAAAATCCCGACTTTATTAGGGTTACCTTGTAGCAAGGCTACCAAACCATTTTCTAGCCTCGTTTGCGAGTACAGTAGTAGTATTAGCCCCTAGTGAATAAAAAGAGAAGTGATCGGGCGATATTATTATTATACTTTTTAATAAAGTTTGATTTGAACAATGTAGTTTTTAAAATTGTGTAAAGTGTACATTACAAATAGCAAGATTTTTAGTTATATTCCGTATATCTGTGATCCGGCACGTAGGGAACAACACCAAGTGTTTTCTTCGATGGCGCTATGGCCGCTAATACTTAACTAGGGAAAATAATACCCGCCTTAACCTCATTCCAAAAGTTGTAAACAATTTTAGAAAAATGATTCGAAATGCAAGTTCAACACGTATTTGTGAGTAGCAGCATTCGTCGGGATGTGTTTCTTAGTTTTTTCAAATAAAAACAATTATAAATTAGCAAATGTTCTAATATAAACAAGTTACTTATAAATCTGTGACTGAACAGGGTAGATAATTCATTCAATTTACGTCTTGTTTATAGTAACGAAATCATGATGACTTCGTTTGTAAAGCAAGAACGCCACGATGAGGCGGAAATTCAAGAATTGGCTGCAAAGATGATGGAAGCAAACCGAGCTAAAATGCAAGCTCCTACTAGGCCTCCAGTACCCCCGAATGCTGTTCAAAGTATGAATATCCTAAGCTTCTTAACTCGTAGTAATAAGGGTAAAAATGATGTGTTAGCTGCCTCATCTCTTGGAGGAGTAAATGAAATCAATCGCAATCTGGGTGATGAAGAATCAGTGCGGGGTCGGTTTGGTTGGGCTTCTTTAGGAAAAAATCATATACCATACATAATAAGGAGTAATGAAAAGTATTGTGCTGTTCGTATGGTAGAAATGAAAGTACTCAATAAGTACTTAACATTTTTACATCAAGATATATATAACTGCACGTGCATTAGAAGTTATTATATTACTGAAGCTGAGGGCCGTTTGTTAAATGAAATAAACTTCAAACACTGTGATTACCAATTTGGCCGCGAACAGTTTACACCAAGAGACCTTATAGTAAGATTAGCTGATGCTATGGAATTTTATAATTTCTTAGATGCGTGTTACACCAAACTTTTAAATGGTAGTACAAATCCTCTTGATAGATGTGGATTCATTCGTATTAATAAGGAGTCTGTGGTACCATACACAGTTTATAATAATCGTAAATATGTTCCGTTATTTTACTTTGAAGGTGAAACTGAAAACTTAAAATTGAAAGCAGATAAATTAGAAGGTTGGGACTTATCATATCTAAAGTTCTGCTGTAAAGTTCAGGGAATACGAAATGAATTATTTGCTCATGATTCTTGTGCAGTCATAAGTTTGGACGATATTAAAAACTATTTTCCACCGGGAACATTATTCGAAGACTATTGGCCTAGTAAAGTTGTAGATTCTCAACTATTAATTAATGGTAAGACCCAGACTCAAATGGGACAGTGGACTAGACAACCAGCCGGTCCACCACTGGCTCCCACACACCCTCCTCCATCTCCTAAACCTGCAACTCAGGCGAAAGCTGCAAACAATAATCAAATTCAGAATGTACAAGCCATGTATTCAAGCTATGGTTTAACTGGTGCACAACCTGCGTATCCTGCCTTACAACCAAGAACTGCAACATCTGCTGTTAGACCATCATATCCTTCAACTGCAGCGACTTCTCGTCAACCCAGGCCATCATACTATACCAGTATGGCTCAAGCGCCTCCACCATTAATTAGGGCAAGTCAACCGTAAGTAGATTTATTTATTGTTTGAATTACTGTGTTATTTATGTTATAAGAATATATTTCTGAAGTTTTCGTACATGAAGGTTTTATATTTAACATTGATACATTCTAATGGTTTTTTTTAACATGTTAGGGTTTTTTTTGTTTTGTTTTAAAATAAATGCAAATACTTTTTGACAAATATTTTTAGAAGACACAAATATAATTAATTAAAAAAGTATTCAAATTAGTGATGAAGAATGTCTGGATTCTCTTTTATAGAGTGACACCTAAAAGAATCAGTAGCACATTCTGAATTATTAGATGTTAATATCATTATTTAAAAATATTTCTTGTTGGTACTATATTATTACGTATTGAGTTAATATTAACGTGGTGTGCATCGAGATATCTGTATAATAACACTAATGATTTAATTACAACAATTTCTATATAAAAGCGTACGAAATAAAGTGAGGCAAATATCCAAACTGGCAAATCAAGATTGCATTGTAACTAATTGATTAATAAGTTTTAAGGATGCTGTTACATCAGATAAAATAATTTAGAACTAATTTATAAACTTAATGGGCAGCTTTACCTGAAATATGAAAATTAAAGACTGTGCGTTCAGTATGTAGATTGGTATGAATAAACACAGGTTCTATTTAGAAATAAAACGTAACTGTCATCTGTAATTGTAACAACTGTAAGTATATTATGAAACGTAGTAAGATATCACAAGTGATTTATGCATAAATAATTCTATTCTACTTGGTTTGTAAATTAAAAAAAAAAAAGAGGATTAACTTAAATTCTGACTTGCCCAGTCTAGTATCGTTCGATATTCTCGAACAACTCAAAAAAGAACAGACTAGTGTATTGTAAATATGAGACAATACAACCAAGGTGTAATTTCTGAAATTGGAGAAAACATGTCGGTATATACAGAGTGTTCCATTTAAGGAATTGTAAATCTAGTTGGCATCTCTTTTTCAATTATGTAATATGTACTTATGTTATGCTGGAAATATAAGGAAATTTCAGAACTTTTGTATTTACAACTTTATTTTGTATTTTCTATGTCCAGATCATCGGTTTTCACATGGTATAAGTTTGTTATACTTAGCTTTGGCAATCAGAAACCTTTCGGGTTATCTCACCTATTGTAGGACACACTGTATACTTTAAGAGACCTAATTACATTTTCTGAAATCTAATACATAGTGTAAAAAGCTTCTTAAATTCAGCAGGCTTTGACTACTTTTCAAAAGTGCAGATCAGCGTTTCTTGATGTTTTGACTAGTTTCATGGTGTTGTACAGTACTAAACATCAATTACATAAAATAATGCATTTCTGCAACGTTTGGCCACCAACAGCTTAAAACCCCACGGTACATCCGTTTCTTCGTTCATGATGCTTGTTATTACAGTCTTTCAACAGAGCTAATATGCTCACAATCATGTGACTTCTCTTTTGACTTACATTTGTAACATTCAAGCCACCTTGGTTTTATGTATTTCTGACATATTGTGTGCTACACTTATTTAGACCTTGTCTATGATCTTAGATTTTACATATTATGTTTTTACACTTGAAACTTAAGCATCCACAAAAAGTATTTGTTGCAAGCATTTTATAATAATAATAATAAAGAAGAAATTTAATACAATTGTGTGCTGTATTTCATCTACATATATTTTTTAAGATTGACATTGCCAAAATACTATAAAGAAGAAAATACTTTTAACATGGATATATTATTGGAAACAACACATTATGTACATTACATCTTGCTGACTGACAATCATGTAGTCTTCACCGTAAATAGAAACCATACTATTACATGCTACTGAAGGATGTCATCCAGCTTCAATTGTTAAAAACAAGTGTATACAGTAAGTACTTAGGAGTTAAATTTGCTTGTAGCAATAACAGCAAAGAAGAAATTGATCAAAACAGCCGTAAGAAAGAAACAGTATACTATGAAGCCAGAAGTTCACAAAGTGAAAAACTGAATATAGAAATCAGTGTGTATATGTATATGGTGGATAACATACCAGAAGAGAAAAAAAGGATAATAATAATGATAAAACATTTTATTGAATTTATCACCATTAGATTTCTAAATCTTCATTTGCAAATATAAAAAGATGGCAAGGCAGCTAACAACAAATTGTCAATGCATATATGGTATCAGTAACAACATAATGATATTGCTGTAATTCCCATCCTAATGCTAATCTTTTCAAAAAAAACTAAATCTGAGGTAAATATACAAGTAGCCTGTCCGACTAAATCCTAAAACAGTGTTTCTCAAACTGTTTCATGAGTTGGATCTAAAGCATTCAGTCACTTCATTTGTAAGTTTTTTAACTTTTAATGTTTATGTGTATAAATTATTGTTTAACACCTGCAATTGTAGGATTAACATTTTTGGTGCCCAAATTTTATATTCTGCATTCTGACTTGAAGCCATTGTCTAGAAGTGCATTGCATACATGTGTAAGTGATTTTAGAAATTTAGGTGCATTGCAAGATGCATAATTTTAAGGCTAATTTTTAGATTTCAATTTTTGTCAGTTATTGCTAAATTCTAACATAACTGATTTGATTCTCTAAATGTAAAATCATTGATTACATTTTATTTTTAATATAAAGTTATGCTTATTGTTGTATTTATTTATTGTTTTGATTGTTTTAAATGAAATTCAAGCATTAAGGGAGAAGTTACTATCGATGCAATGTTTCATAAAAATTGTGTAATAGAAGTTCATTTATCCAAATTTTGATTAACTTAAATTCTGCAATTTTAATTTTATGTACTAAATACTAATAATAATTGGGATATTTAAATTACTGTAGACAGAAAAATATTATATTTCTATGTGAATGGTATAATAACTTGATAACTATGTTAAATTCATTTTGTCTTACTCATATTTGTATTACAATATTTCTCTGTTTTACCAAGTCCATTTACTTAGTGGCATTGCTCCAAATGATATAGGTATAGTATTAACGCCATATTAACCTAAGAATTAATTAGCCAAAAGGGCTTTGAGTCACATTTTAGGTAATCAAACTTCTACTGTATGTGTATGTCAAACTGAACTTCCATTATATTTTCTGCTATTCTGCAGGTCAAATTTTGATAATAAAGTAACTTGAAAAGGTTTGGGAAACACTGCTGCAAAATCACAATGTGTATGATTAATGTGAAAACTGGACAGTCTGAATGACTGATCAACCCAAAAAAAGGTCTGTTAAAGAGAATTACAGTGTGGGGGCAATTTAAATATCAAACATGGCTAACTTGCCATGCCTCATAGATTTATAATAAAGGAAGAATGTTCTATCATTTATTGTCTCAGATTTCACATTTGACTGCATTAAATTGTTGATATTGACTGAAAAATTGAGACTTCACCTATTATTTTATATAATCAAGCGTTTACTCAGTTATTGTGTAGAACTATAGAACTGCTTAGTATGATCTTTTGACATATTACATTTTCAAATATGAAAATCTATTCTAAAATCTGTATTTCCAAGCTTACTAAAGAGAATTCAAGTGACATGCTTTTTGAACGACAAAAAGTATTAGATCATGCTCCTTGCAGTAGCTATCGCAATTGAAAAGAAAAGCAAACAAAAAAAATAAATTGTTAAATTAGGATGAGGTCAATAAATGAGACTATCAAAGAAGGAGAAACCATAAAGAAAGAAACAAAGAGTCCAATTGAGCATCTCTAATCATTAGCTGATCTCTATAAAATACTCTTTTGACAGATTGCAAAGTAGCAAAAACAGATACAACTACCATGTCTGAAAATGAAATGTTGCTAGTCATTATAATTCTGTAAGTTCTTACAATTTATAAATTATTTTTAATTAAATAATAAATAACAACAAATATCTTTGTGTCCAAACGTGTGAATAAGAAGAAGAAAAAGGTTATTTGTATTTTACATTTACAATATCGTGCACAATTTCTTCCATGTTCCAAATGGCCTCTATTTACTTCCATGCAATAATATGTCTTCAAAGATTTTCAGTGTAAGTTGATGACACTCTTCAACAACTCCTCCAAGTATGTAATTCAGCAGTAGATTAAGGCTTTGTCTTGTATACAGAGATAATAACTCCAGTCAGGTCTAGCTGGCCATCTGATAGTACTTCTTTGGTCTAAAAACTGTCAAACAGTAGCAAAGTAGTGTGTAGGAGCCTCTTCTTGTTGGAATATTAATTCATTTTTCTACAGATTTTTTGTTACAACAACAAAAAAGTATGGCTACTTATTGAATCAAAAATACAAATAGGGTGTTCTCTGTTTGAATGAAAAAGACATTGCAAATATTTATTTCCAGATGTATTGTGCTAAGACCCAGGTAAATACGACAATATAAGGAAAACAAAGTAGACAAGAAGTACACTTGTTAAATTCTTTGAAAGTTTAAAATAGAGGATTTGGGATTACTTGTAATGCTAATCAATAAATTATAATATTACTTGTAATTATATAACTTCTGGATTTTTGCATAACAAAGTGCTTTTTTTGGAATTTTTACAAAGAGTTTATTGTGGGACATAATAGGCTTTGACTGCTTCAGAGACATAAGATAAACTGAATTTCTGTCAATATTTTACCAGAATGATTAAATGGATTGTAAATTTATTACAATTGAAAGGTATGCTTGATCATCTTGAAATCTCATTGGTTTAGCTTTTGATTCATAAGTAATGGAATAACAATAATAGACAAAATTGATAATCATTCTTAAACTTAACTAATTTAATCGCAGAGTGAGTTCAGCAATCAATGCTGTTCTTCCACTCAACCTTGAGAAGAAATTCTATAGCATAGAAACATTTATTCTCACAAAACTGATATATACATTAAAAAAGAAAGTACAAATATAATAATAGCTCAGAATTACCTTGAAATAATAATAATGACAAACAACAGAAATGAAAGCAGGTAACAATCATTATCATAATAATAATTACAGATTTAGGACAATGTCATTACAGAGATGCGAAGTATAATAAACTAAATTTGTTCTAATCCATGATGAGTTAGAGTATGTTATAGGTGAAGTAATAATTCCCTGGACAAATAAACATATTTTTGTTAATTTTTAAAATTTATAATGAAGAGTATATTTTAAAATTATACGAGATAATTTATGAGAGTTATTTTAATGAATTAATTGAAATTCTACTGTACAGCTTTTTATATAAATAATGTCAGTAAATACAGGGTGGCTCAAATTCGAGGTAAATCAGGGTATCTCAGAAACGAGATAAGCTAGAAAGAAAACTGAATACACTTTATTGATCTACTTTTTCCTGCTGAGTTTGTTGATACAATCACAATTTAAATATCTTTTGTCTGTTTTTATGTTTTGACTGTCATTATTTGAATTGTTCAGGAATTTTTTGTATGGTTTGAGAATTTTTGTTTTGCTCAATGGAAGGAAATCTGTGAATATATGTATTTGCTTTGAATATAGAAATCTAGAGAATTAATTATTCTTACTGACAGAATACAATAAAAAAAGTATGAGTTGGAAAAAGATGAAAAATGTAAAGTTTAGTGACAAAACAGCTGTTTGTTCCAAAAATAGAGAATGGAAAATATACAATGTGTGCATCTCTACAAAACTTTTTATGTCTTGTTGTTTCAAACAGTTTTACAAACAACTCAATTGGGAAATTCTGCAATTTTGAAGGGATATATCAAACAATACAGATCCACATTTTGCATATTTTCCGTTCTCTAGTCATAAAACTCGAAAGGGTCCTATTCACAGTTGCTTAATCAAAAAGGTTTTATTTTAAAACTGGTTTTAATCTGGTTTTATTGGCGTTTCCATGGTTACACAACAAAAAGAAAAAAAATGAAGAATAACTTAACAAAACCAGTTTTAAGATAAAACCTTTTTAACTAAGTGACGCGAAATCCTTTGCTTTAACTTTATGTAGCATATTTAGATTAATACAAATTTTATTTATTGTCTCGAGCAGTATTTATGTACCTTTTATTAAGTGATGCCGTCTTCTTTCAAGCCAAATATCTAACTTGGACTTATTAAGAAATACTCATTTAAGAGTAAATCTTGTAGGATTGGAAATTCAATTGACCATTAAGTACTTATATATCTTTAATCTGACATGACACGAGAGAAAGTTTGAAAACTTGCTTTATTTTTGTAAAAAATAGTCTACTGTAGCTTTTTAAATTATTTTAATTTGTGAGGTTCGCAATCTTAAGTGGCTCATTCAAAATACCCTATAAGAAAAACTTTCTTGTATTACAAATACTTTTAAATTTTTTTAGCGAAATTAATTGCTAAATGAAAGAATAGATCTGTAAGAAACTTTGTATCTGGAATACCATTTGACAATTTGCTCGATTTTCATCAAATTCAGAATTCTGATGCTCTTTATAGAATGAGCATATTATATATCAGAAAAAAGAAGAAAATTAAGAGTAACCTATTGAGAGATAAATTTTGACTCGTGAATCTCAAAAATTAAATTTTTTGCCGTAAGTAGTCAGCAGTGATGTAAAAAAAAGTGCATTTCAAAAATTTGCCTGGCAACAAAAGAAATTCTATCGGAAGATTTTTTCGTAGATCCAAAAATAACCAAGATAGGATAAGTTAGTACTTAAAATGAGGTAAATCAAATTTGTTACTGAAATAACTTGCTGGCAATCTATTTTATTTTATTTTTGTTTGCAAAAGCAAATTTCAAGAGAAAGATTGTATTATTTTTGTATAAATATGTTCAATGTAATGTTGATTGAGTAGACTCGGATACTTAAAATACATTTTGACATTGATCTTTTTATATTATCAAAACTAAGTAGCGTGTTAAAAAAATACTTTAGGAATAATAGGTGATGATGTATGTCAACAAATTGAAAAATTTGCCGATGATGAGTTGTTTAGACTTATCTTTAAAAGTTGTCATTTATTGTCAGTTAATGTTTTTTGTTGATGGATTTTGAATTTTGTTGTATTTAAGCTTTTTATTAAATTTTTCTATACATTTATTTATTTTATTATAATTTGTTTGTTACTTTATACTAATTTCTTTTTCAGTGGTTTGACTTTGAAAAAATAAAATAGCATGTTCCTTGTCCAAAAATATGGGGAAATTGCTGTAAAAATTTTTGAATACAGGATGTTTAGAAAAAAAAAATTTTTATATCTCTGGAAACTGAATTGACTGTAAAGATTTGCAGAATAGCACAGTGACACACATACAGAAATTTCATTTTGTGCCTTTTTCAAAAAATTTTGACAAATTATATTATTAATACTATCATTACCTATTTCATAATACAAAGTGGTGAATCAAAATTTGTAAATCTTAAAACTTCACATTTTGTCCTTATGAATGCTGCAACCCTACAGTTTAGCATTGCAAAAATAGTTTGGTTTTGTTTAGAAGTTTGAATTAGAAACAATTGAGTTGTCGACGTAACATTTATTGATTTAAAAAAAAATCTAAAGAATTGTGTTTACACCACTGCTATAAAAAAGGTCAAGAAATATATTGTTTCTTTTCTTATAATGCTTTAAGGGACACCCTATAAATTGTTTAATCACACTCTAAATTCTATTAACTTTTATAATACCATTTTTCAAATATTAGTATTACAGTCGGAATCCTATTTTTAAAGATACCTCAAAAGAGACTTATTTGATACTGCTAGATCTATAGACTCAACATTTACTATTTTCATACATCAACACTCAACTCTTATATTTTAAGTGTGATACTGTATACTTTTAGATGGTATAGATCTTTATCAATAAGTTTGGAGACCAACGTTTTGCCGGGTCAAAAAGTAAGTAATCCAATATTGTCATCTGCAGACTCCAGGGCCAAATTGAGCAACCCTGTAAAAATCTGTTCTTTTTGTGATGTAAATCTTCCAATTTATAACTAGAAAAATTCAAAATTGTGATTTATCATTAGACAGAAATTGTCGTTATCTCAAAATATTTAAAAATATACAGTGTTGCATTTTAAACATGAAAGTAAACTGTTATTATGTGAAAATAGACCTTAAAATTGCTTTTTTTATGCAATTATCCTGTATATTGAAAATTTAAAAAAATTGGCTGCTTAAATATAGATTCAATATTAATTCATTTAAATAATTCAAGTTTAATTATGAATAATATGAAAACAACTTCATGAATTCTCTTTACTTGTGTTGAAGTCATGGTAATGATTAGAAACTGTGAAATCTAATTTATTACACTTATACAAAGAGTCATTTCTGTTTAATTGGCATAATACATTTGGCATTTATAATTAATCATAAGAAATGTTATCAATAATTGAATGATAAGAGTTGATTCACACCATATATGCCTCCTAAAACATTTCAATTAAATAGATTTATAGATGCTAAAGTTTGTACAGGAATTTTTATAAGATAACACAGGACTTGATTTATGTTCTATTTAAAATTAATTATTTGGCAGTCAGTAACTAGAATATTTACAAATTTACAGCAGGTATTCCAGTATAACAAAGAAATAATAAAGAAATGAGTAATTTGTTTCTCTTATACTATTTATAGCATCTTTATTATTGTCATTAATAATCTCTGAAATTATGTAGGGTATGTGGGGGTAGTTATGAGACAAAATTAAAACTTTTGTTATATTTTTTAATCTGATATTACAAAAGATCATCTTAAAAACTGCTATACTATTCTTTTTCATCCTCTGAAATAATCTTCAACTAAACGAGCATATTCAAATCTTGTCTTGTAATTACTCCATCACTTTAATTAAAATAGACAATTTATCATTCTATCCTACAAAGATCTTCAAGAAGTCTATTTTCTTGCAAAAGTTCTGAAAGAAAAACAATGAAAGATAGAAGTTACCAAAATTAATTCCTTTTATACATTTAAACTTTAACGTTTTATAAAATCATTTTGTACTGAAATATTTAACAGTTGCCCCCCATCCTCACATACCTTAGCGTTTAAAATAAATTTAGTTTGTATTAATCAACCTAAAGATATTTACATTTGCATTTTCATTGATCATACTCATTTATTGAAAAAAGAAACAAATATTTTTTGGTTAATTTAAACAATTTTTACATAGATATCCTACGTATGGGAAGGATGATTGGTGAGTTTGTGTTGCTACTGAATAAACAAAAAAAAACGATAGTTGTAATAGGTGTAGACGGCATGCAGAATATAAATGTAATTTTATTTATTTACTTTTTTTCTTATAAACAAATTTTTATCAACGTTTGCGTTTCTATGAACGTAAAGGAATTTTGTAGGGTAATTTTCTGCAAAGGTTAAGCTCAGAAAATGTTAACTTATTTCTGATATCTTGCCAGCTGCTTTTCTATTGGTGCTCATAATGAGCAAAGAAGTTTTTACGAAGGTTGAAAGGTAAGATTCTGTCAGGAAAAAGTTAACTGTTTTTAACTCTATTTGTTATTTAGTTTTTAGATGTTAAAACATTGTGTCATAGATGGTTAAAAGAAAATAATACGGTTGTTATAAAGTCGCCTTTTAAAATTGAATTTGATTTTTAAAATGTGGATTTTATGAATAATTAGTAGTTTATTTGTTAATAGCGTCTTTATAATTACTGTAATTCTTAATTTTTCATGGGAAAAAGAATCTAAATATGAAAATAAAATGACGATAATTTTTATTTTCACTTTATGCATGTGCTGGACTTGCTGAAAACAAATCTACATGCATACATTAGTAGAATAGAAAAATCCCTTTTAGTAGTTTTACATGTTACTTTTTGCAAAATGGAAGTTTTTCAGTTTGTTTATTCTACACCCGGCTCTTGCTATACCTAAAATTGGTTATGCAGTAATTTTTGTAGCTCTGATTTCTGAGTGCATTTTGTTCTATACTTTTACTTTCAAAGTGGCTTATGTTATTGTATATTTTAGGGCTGCAGCATATACAAATGCTCAAACGACAGCAACCAATTACATGATGCTTGGTGAGCCGGCATTATCTCAATCAGGATATCGGCAAGCTGCTCCACAGATGCATAAATATCCACCACCTCTTATTCCAGTCAGGCATCTAAATGGCGAACTTCGTTACGACACACCTCAAAATCATTATAGATCTCCTGATGTAGTAGATCTTAGTGCAGCTAACAGGTAATTATTAAATATTTATATTAACATGGATTAATGTCGTTTTAGAAATGAACCCTATGTTGGCACAACATTGTAAATTAGCAAATACAACTAACAGTACATGTTATATACTTATCAGTATATTAGTAACATATATTTCCATGTAATGATCCAATTTTATGTTTTTTGAAAAAATCTTACATTTTACTTCCATCTGTCTAGTTACTTAATTGTTGTAACAGTGTTCTCAGCAAAATATTATGATTGTAACAGCACAGAATTTGGTATATGCTACCATGCTACATACAATGTTGTCCCAGCTTAGGGTTCAAATATATTTTGAGATTTTTAGCTTACTTTGAAATCTTATCAAAATATAGAGGTAGACGAATAAAATTTCTTTATAGGCATCATATGTTTTGGATGAATGGATACTCTGAATTTTTGAAATACTATTGTAGATATTTTATTAAGTTATTGTTTTTATAGGATTTTTTGTTATTGAACTGATTTTCAGAAAGAGTACACGTAAACGCTACAGAACAAGAAGATTTTATTACAGAAAGGCCAAAAAGTAGCAAGCTTTGTATTTTGATTTTTTTACTTTTTTATATTATAAAAGCTTTTTTT